>JAVSCE010015739.1:0-14246 GCA_032199065.1 Smutsia gigantea | reverse complement strand
CCTTCCTCTCTTTGAATCCCCAGGCCTCTAACCCTTTTCTCCTTTGTCCAGAATGACATAAATAGCTCCTTTTGCCCCACTGGAATCTCCCATGTTTATGTGGATTCCCAGGATGTAATTAAATTTGATT
This sequence comes from Smutsia gigantea, assembly GCA_032199065.1. Lineage (NCBI taxonomy): Eukaryota > Metazoa > Chordata > Mammalia > Pholidota > Manidae > Smutsia > Smutsia gigantea. Next base: position 14,116 of record JAVSCE010015739.1, on the reverse strand, counting down.
TTCTCTTCTTAATCTGTCTCCATGTCAATTTAATTCTTAGACTAGCCCAAGAACCTTGGAGGGTAGAGGGAAAATTTTCTTCCCCAATACCCCTGATGGTAACACCTTATATAACTACAGTAAAGACCAAAACTAGGAAATTGACATTGGTACAATCAATAGACCTTATTCAGATTTCACCAGTTTTACGTATACTCATGTGTGGTATGTGTAGAGCTATTCAATTTTATCAACACGTGTAAATTCACCACCACAACAGAAATACAGAACTGTTCTACAAAGGTCCTCCACAATGATCCTGGCATACTATGTCTCTACCTACCCCTTTCTTTTCTGCTTCTCATACAAACTTTTCGGTCTCCAACACCTGACAATCACTAATCTGTTTTCCAGTTCTGTAATTTTATTAATTCAAAACTTATATAGAGGAAATCATATAGTATATGACCTTTAGGAGTAGGTTTTTCTTTTTAAACACAGCCTAATTCCTTTGAGATGCATCCAAGTAGTTGCATGCATCAGTATTTTTGTGATTTTTCTTGCTGAGTAGTATTCCACTGTATGAATGTACCACATTTAACTATTAACCCATCGCAGGACATTTTAATTATTTCTAAATTTTACATATTTCAAATAAAACTGCTATGAAACCCTGATTACACGTCTTAAGTGTGAACATAGGTTTTCCTTTTTTGGGGATGTGTATTTCCTTGGAGTATAATTGCTGGACAGTATGGCAAGTGTATGTTTAGTTTTTTAAGGAATCTGCCAAACTTTTTCAGAGTGACTGCACCACTATATATTTCCATAAGCAATGTATGAAAGATCCAATTTCTCCATATCCTTGGCAGAATATAGTATTATCAATATTTTTTTTACTGTAGCTTTTCCAATAGTTGTGTAGTGGTATCACTTTGGGATTTAAATTTATATCTCCCTAACAGATAAAGATGTTGACTATGTTTTCATGTGCTTGGTAGGAACTTGTATAGTCCTTTTTGGGAAAATGTTCATGTCTTTTACCCACTGTCTTATTGGATGGCTTCTTTCTTTAACTATTGAGGTATTTTTCAGCTATAGATTGTACATTTGTCATGTCTAAGAATTCCATCTCCTAGGTCCTAATGATTTTCTGGCATGTTTTCTTTTGAAAGTTGTGTAGTTTTATGTTTTACATTTAAATCTATGACCCACTTTGAATTTTTATATAAGATGTTAGGTTTAGGTTGCGGTTCAAATTTTGGCTTAAGTATGTCCAGTTGCTCTACTGACATTTGTTAAAATACACTATCCTTTCTTCACTGAATTGGGTTTGAACCTTTGTCAAAAATCAGTTGGCTGTATTTGTGGGGCTACTTCTGGGCAACCTAATCTGTTCCATGGATCTATGTGTCTATCCCTCTGCCAGTAACACACTGTATTAATTCCTATAGCAAGATAAGTCTTAAAATGGAGTAAATGATTCCTCCCACCTTATTAGTTTTTCAAAATTGTCATAACTATTCTTATTCTTTTGCTTCTCCATATATATTTTAGGGTAAGCTTTCTATATCCACAAAAAATCTTCCTGGGATTTTAATTGGAATTTGAGCAAACCTAAATTTGGGGGGAAAATGTCATCTTTACAATGTTGAGTCTATCAATCCATGAACAGAATACATCCCTCTGTTTATTTCTTTGATTTCTTTTATCAGAGCTTTGCAGTTTTTACCATACAAGACTTCTACATGTTCCATGGTATTTATACTTGAGAATTTCATTGTGTTTGCAAATCGTATTGTGTTTTTAACTGTGATCTCCAGGTATTCTTTGCTAGTATATAAAAATACAAAAAAATAATTGGTTTTAGTATATTTATCTCATACCTTAATGAACTCATTTATTAGTTGTGGGAGTTTTTGTTGTTGTTGTAGATCCTTGGGATTTTTGTACATAGACTTCCATGTCATCTGAAAATAGGAACAGTTTCATTTCTTCCTTTCTAATCTATGTGCTTATAATTCCTTTTCCTGCCTAATTGTGATGGATTTCAGAAATAGGTTGATAAGAATGACAAGAATGGACATCCTTGCCTTGTTCCCATTCTGAGGACAAAAATCATTTTGAGTAAATTTCTCTGAAAAATGTAAGGGCTGTCTGGATTTGGCCACTCATATCCACATCCATGATTGGCAATGTAGGAAAGTAAAAAGGTTTATTAACAACAAGCAAAACAAGGATCAGCTAACTGTGTTTGTGTGGATCTATTTCTGGGCTCTCTTTCCTATTCTATTGATCAGTTTATTCTTTCACAAATACTACACTATCTTGATTACTGTAGCTTTAAAGTTAAGTAATGGAGTAGTGTCAGTCCATCAACTTTGTCCTTGGTTATTCCGGTTCTTTTGTCTTTCCATATAAACTTTAGAATCAGTTTGTGAGTATGTATTAAGTAACTTTCTAGGATTTTGATTGGCAGTGTGTTACATCTGTAAATTAAGTTGAGAAGAACTGGTTCTTAAAAATTTTGAGTGTTCCTATGCATGAACATGGAATATCTTTCCATTTATTTTCTTTCATCTTCTTTGATTTCTTTTATCAGAGTTTTGTTGTTTTCTTTGTATAGATCTTATACATATTTACACATAAGTATTTCAATATTTTTGGTATTAATATTATGGTGTTGAATTTTAAATTTCAAATTCCAGTTGCTCATTGCTGGTATATAGGAACTACATATATAAAACTATTGGTTTTATTTATTAACCTTGTAACCTGAAACCTTGCTATAATCATTTATCACTTTAGGATCTTTTTACTGTTACAGATTCTTTGGCATTTTCTATATAGACAATTATCATCTGACAACACAGTTTTATTTTTCCCTTCTCAATCTGTATAGCTTTTATTTCCTTGTCTTGTTGCATTAGCTAGGACTTTCACATAGGATGCTGATAGGAGTGTTAAGTGGGGATATCCTTGCCTGTTTGCCAGTTTTAGAAGGAAAGCATCTAGTTTCTCACCAGTAAGTATAATGTTAGCTGAAGGTTTTTTTGTTGATGTTCTTAATCAAGTTGAGGAAGTTCCCCTCTATTCCTACTTTGCTGAAGGATACCTCCTTCATTCAATTTTATAGTGGAATAATATTCTATTGCAAGTAATATTTCATTTTGTTTATCCACTCATCAATAGATGAACACTTGGTTTGTTTCCACATTTGGCAACACTGAATAATGCTGCTATGAACATTTGTTTATCAGCTTTTATGTGAACATAAATTTTCAGTACTCTTGGATATACACCTAAGCACAGAATCTCAAGGTCATAGGGTAACTGTTTTAACTTCTGAGGTACTGCCAAACTGTATTCCACCATAGCTGTACCATTTTCATTCCCATCAGCAATGCACAAAGGTTCCAATTTATCCACATTCTTGCCAATAAATGTTACTGTCTCAAGTATATAGTATAATATAATCTCTTCACATCCTAGTAGGTGTGAAGTGGCATCTCATTATGGTTTGTATTTCCATTTCCCTAATGACCAGTGAGGCTGAGTAGCTTCTGACATGTTTATTGACTATTTGTAAATCTTTGAAGACATGTCTATTCAAACCCATTATTATTTTTAACTGAGTTGTCTATTGTTCGTTTTTAAGAGTTCTTTGTATATTTGGGACACTAAAACCATATCGGATGTAATTTGCAAACATTTTCTTCCATTCTGTGTCTTATATTTTGGCTTTTTTGATAGTGTACTTTGAAGCACAAAAATATTTAATTTTGATTAAGTCCAAATCCATTTTTTTCTTTGGTTGCTTCTGCTTTAGGTTTTATACCTACAAAACCATTACTTAACCCAAAGTCATGACTTATGCTGTTTTCTTCTAAAGTTTCTACAATTTTAACTCTTACATTTAGATCTTTTATCTATTTTGAGTTAATTTTTATATACGGTGTGTGATAGGGGTCCACCTTTATGCTTTTGTCTAGTTGTCCTAGTACACCACTGTTTTCAAGAGACTATTCTTTACCCATCAAATCATCTTGGTACTATTGTTGAAAATCATTAGACTATAAATGTGTGACTTATTACTGGATTCTTAATTCAATTCCATTAATCTGTATGTCAATCCTTATGCCAATACCACATTATGTATATTAATATAGGAGTGCAGGAAATTTTGAAACCGGGAAATTTGAGTACTCCAATTCTGTCCTTTTTTCCAAGATTATTATGGCTATAGAGTCCCTTGCTTTTGTATATGAATTTTATGGTCAGCTTGTCAATTTCTGCAAAAATCATGGTAGGGATTTTGATAGGGATTGCGTTGAATCTATAAATCAATTTGGGGAGCACTGCCATCTTAATATTAAGTTTTCTGATGAATGAACATGGGAGGTCTTTCAATTTACTTAGTATGCTCTTAATTTTTTTTCAATATTTTAGACTTTTCAGTTTAGAAGTATTGTACTTCCTTAAATATATTCCTAAGTATTACTTTCAATGCTGTTAAATTGTTTAATTTTACTTTCAGATTTTCCACTTTTAGTATATAGAACTACAATTTTATATATTGATACTGTATCTTACAATATTACTAAACACATTTATTATATCAATTTTTTTTTGCGTGTGGATTCCTTAGGATGTTCTATATACATGATCATGTCCTCTGTGAAGAGGAAGTTTTACTTCCTTTCCAATTTTATTTCTTTTTCTTGTATAATTTCCCTAAATTTTTCAGTACAATGTTGAACAAATGTGTCAAGAGTATACATCCTTGTCTTATTCCTGATTTTCGGTGAAAAGCATTGAGCCTTACACTATTAAATATTAAGTTAGCCACTGTTTATTCTTAGATGCTTTTTAGCAATTGAAGAAGTTTCCTTCTACTCACAGTTTGTTGAGTGTTTTTATCATGAAAGGGTGTTGGATTTTGTTAAATGCTTTTTCTGTATCTGCTTAAATGATCATGTGATTTTTGTCCATTATTCTATTAATAAGGTTTATTACACTGATTGAACTTTAAAATGTTCAACCAAGAATGCATTTATAGTATAAATCCCACTTACTCATAGTATATAATACTCTAAAAAATACCTTTCTTGAGATATAATTAATATACCAAACAATTTGCCCACAAAATGTTTTAACTTAAATAGATTTTGATACATTCAGTCATGCAATCATCACCACATTCAATTTTTTGAACATTTAATCACCTCAAAGAAATCTCATACCCATTAGAAGACACTCTCCATTCCTACCTTTCTCCAGACCTTGGCAGCCACTAATCTACTTTCTTCTGTCATTACAGATTTGCCTATTCTAGACATTTCATATGAATGGAATATGTAATATGTGATCTCTTGTGACTAGGTTCTTTCACTTAGTTGAATAATATATTCAACGTTCATCCACGTTGCAGCTTATATCAGTATGCCATTTCTTTTTATGGACGAAAAAATATTCCATTGTGTGGATATACCACATTTTGTCTAACCATTCATCAGCTGATAGACAGGTTCTACATTTTGGCTTTTATGAATAATGCTGCTTTAAATATTCATAAAGAAGTTTTTATGAGAACATGTTTTATTTCTCTTGAGTATATGCCTAAGAGTCAAACTACTGGGTAATATGATACTCTCTCTTTAATTTTTTGAGGAACTCTAAAACATTTTATATGTTGCTTGATTCAGTCTCCCAGTATTTTCTTGATGATAGGGATGTGTATATTCATAAGTGATACTGTTTTGTGGTTTTCTTGAGCTGTCTTTGTCTAGTTTTGGTACCAAGGTAAGCAGGCCTCAGAATATGTTGGGAAGAGTTCCTTCTAATTTCTTAGAGGAATTTGTGAAGAAATGGTTGTAATTCTTTAATTTCACCAGTGAAGTCACCTGGGTCTGAACTTTTCCTTATAGGAAGCTTTTTATTACATTTTTAGTCTCATATCTTTTTTTGTTAAAGGTCCATTCAGATGTTGTATTTCTTCTCCTTAAGTCAGTTTTGGTAGTTTTCCTATCTATAGGAACTAGGCCATTTCATCTAGGTTATCTAATTTGTTGGCATACAATTGTTCATAGTATTCTCTTATAATCCTTTTTACTTTTATAATGTCAGTAGTAATAACTTAAATTAATAAAATCAGGAATAAAAAATGGGTTCTTTATTGATCAGACTAGAAAGGCTACTCAATTTTTGTGGGTCTTTTCAAAGAACCAACTTTTAGCTTTGTTTCTCTATCGTTTTTCTATTCTCTATTTCATTTATTTCTCCTCTAATCTTAATTATTTCTTTATATATGCCTGTTCTGGGTTTAGATTCTCTTTTAGTTCTTTAAAGTAGGTTAGGTTACTGATTTGAAATCTTTCTTCTTTTTCAATGTAGACATTTACAGTAATACATTTCTCTGTATCACTGCTTTTGCTGCATCCCATAAAATTTGGTTTGTTGTAGTTTTGTTTTCATTCATCTCAAAGTATTTTGCAATTTTTCTTTCAAATTCTTCTTTGACACATTGGCTATTTAGTAATGTCTGGTTTAATTTCTACATATTTGTGATTTCCCCAAATTTCCCTCTGTTATTGATTTCTAATTTCATTCCTTTACGGTCAGAGAAGACACTTTGCATGATTTTCACCCTCATAAATTTATTGAGACCTATTTGATGGACTTAGAGTCTATCCAACATAATGTTCTCTATACACTTCAGAAGAATGTATTCTCCCGTTATTGGGTGTTCTACAGATGTCTGTTAGGTCTAGATGGTTTATAATGTTGGTCAAGTCTTCTCTTTGCTCATCTTCTGTCCAGTTGTTGTATCCATAATTTAAAGTTGGGCACTGAAGTCTCCAACTATTATTGGTGAATTGCCTATTTCTCCTTCAGTTCTGCCTGTTTTGGTTTCATGTATTTGGGGGCTCTCTTGTTAGATGCATATATGTTTATAAATGTTATATCTTCTTGATGGATAGACTCTTATTATAAAATATCCTTTATGTCTAGTAACAATTTCTGTTTTAAAGTCTATTTTATCTGATATTACTATAACTGCTCCAGATGTCTTTTGGTTACTATTTGCAGGATATATCTTTTTCTACCCATTTACCCTCAACCTACTCATGTTTTTGAATCTTATGTGTGTCCACAGACAGTATATAACTGGGTCATGTTTTCACCCATTTTGCCAATCTCTGCATTTTAACTGGTGTGTTTAATTCATTTACATTTAATATAATAACTGATACGGTAGATTTATGTTTACAATTTTGCTATTTGGTTCCTATGTCTTCTTTCTTCCTGTATTCCTCCATTACTGCCTTCTTTTGTGTTAAACAGATTTTTCTTGTGTACCCTTTAGATTCCTTTGTCATTTTTTAAACTATTGTTTTTGTGTTGTTATTGCTTGACTTGGGGAAAACAACATCTTATAACAATCTACCTCAGGTTAACATATAATTACTTTCAATAGTATACAAACACTTTGATCTTATATGGCTTGATTCCCTCCTTTGTGCTGTTATTTTCATTCTAATTACATCTTGATACATTGTATGCCCATCAATACAGATTTATAATTGTTACTTTATGCAGTTGTCTCTTAAGTCAGAAGAAAATAAGTTACAATCAAAAATATATTTATGCTTTTATATTTGCATATGCAATGGTTCACTATTATGGTTGTAGTTACTATCTGTTTTCTTTTGAACCTAAAGGACTACTTTTACTATTTCTTGTAGGGCAGGCTTCCTAGTGATGAATTTTTTTAGTCCTGTTTATCTGGGAATTTCTTAATTTACCCTTCATTTCTACGGTATGGTCTTGCTGGACATATGATAGACGATCTAGTTTTTCTTGATTATTTTAAATATGTCATCCCATTTTTCTTCTGGCCACCATGGTTTTTGATGAGAAATCTATTGTTAATCTTATTGAAGATTCCTTGTACATGGTGAGTTGCTTCTCCCTTGCTCTTTTCAAGACACTTTGTTGCTTTTGACAGTTTGTGATGTTTGTTGAGCTTCTTGGATTTATGTTTTTCATTAGATTTGGGAAAACTTGGGCCATTATTTCTTCAAATGTTCTTTTTATCTTTCTCTCCTCTTCTTCTGGACTCGTTATGCATATGTTGATATGCTTAATGGTATCCCACATGTCTATGAGGCTCTGTGAATTTTGATCAATTATTTTTCTTTCTGTCCCTCCGCTTAAATAATCTTAATGGATCTATCTTTAAGAACTGTAAATTTCTGTTGTCTACTCAAATCTGCTGTTGAGCCATTCCACTTAGTTTTTCATTTTGGTTATTGTACTTTACAACTCCAGAATTTCTATTTGGTTCTCTGTTTTTAAAAATAATATCTATATCCTTATTGACAGTTTCCATTTGGTGAGATATCATTCTCATACTTTCCTTTAGGTTTTTTAGACATGATTTCCTTTATTTCTCTGGACACATTTAAAATAGCTGGTTTAAACTCTTTTTTTCTAGTAAGTCCAACATCCGGGTTTGCTCAGGGATAGTTTCTATTGGTTGCTTTTTTCCTTATTAGTGAGACATTGTTTCTTTCCATGTCTCATAATATTTTATTGAAAACTACATGTTTTTAATAATGTGTCAACTCTGTAAATCAAAATCTCCCCTCCTCCAATGTTTGCTGTTACTGTTACAGTTTTTTTTTTTTTTTTTTTCCTTAGAGAGTTTTTGGAACTAATTTTGTAAAGTCTACATTTTGTGTGGCTACTAAATTTTTGCTTGGTTAGCTTAGTCTTTGCTCGGGGCCTCTGTGTGTATGTGTTGGAGCACACCTTCAACACTTAGGTAGTTGACAACTCTGCTTACATATTTGCACAGCCTGAAAGTCAGTCTGGGTTGAGAGCTTAAAACCTTTCAAGTCCTACACTTGGGCCTGGCCTTCTTGATTCTCATGAATATGCCGTAGCTTTCCAGAGCCCCTATAAACATCTCTTTATCCAGCTTTTCTTTTTAAGCTCTTAAGTTAGCTTTTGTTTGTCTCAACTGTTAATTTATTGCCCTGGGCAGCTATGAAGTTAAACTGCCTCTAAAAGTTTTCAACAAATGCCCCCAGGAAAAAAGTTTTCTGCAGTGGGCAATCTCTGAGTTAAGCCAAATAAAGACAAGCCTTACAAGTGGGGTCTTCTAAGGAATTGTCAGACAGCTCAAATAACAATTTCCTGGGCAGAGGCTTTGGAGGAGTAGCTCCCTCTTTGTTCTGCCTCTTCTGGTGGCTGCCAGTCTCCTGGTTTACACCATGATTATGAGCTCCTTGCTTTCAAGGTTACTGTGGAGCTGGAGAGAGGGGGATGGGGATGGGACAGGGGCAAGTTAAAATGCCACAAAACTCACGAATCAGCTGAACAAATTCTTCTTGCATAGCTGGAAGCCTTTGGTTAATTTCCAGAGTACTGAAAAAGTTGATTCTGACAATTGTTTTTGCCAGTTTTCCTTTTGCTTTTATGGAGATGAGAATTGTTGAAGGTCCTTACTCCCCCAGTTTTGCAGACATCATCTGCTCTCTGGGGCTTTTAGAATGAGATATGCTTGGAGACTAAGCAAACTGGAACCCAATCTATATTCTTTCTAGAAGACAACTTACTATTCCAAAATAAAAACTGCCGTTTTTGAACTTTTAAAATTAAACCATAAGTAATTGAGTCCTTCAAAGATGTTGAAACTCTGTCAATTCAGTTTCAATTCTATACATCTTATCTTCCTTAAATTTCCTTGTCCAACTTGCCTGACTTAATTTTGGTACCTATTTTTAAAATAAAAAGTCTAATTAGTGACTCAGCAGACTAAGAGATAGAATTGTATTAATGAAAAGTTTTAGGATAATCATCCAGGAATTTCATTAATGGAGGCTGCATATGTAAGTATGAAAACATCCTCCAATTTGAAGTAATATCCTAATATAAATTCACCCAGCTTTCATTTAATAGGAACTTCTCATTCATCTCATGTTCATAAACATCAATTTCACTTTTTCATACATGTGATAGAAGAAATTCTGAACCATTTAGGAATAATAAGCCTTTTTAGAAATCTCATAAAAGCTGTGGACTCTCTTTCTAGGAAAATAAACATATATACATAATTCTGCTTACAAAAACTCTGCAACCTGTAAGAACCCTTACTGACAAATTATAATTTTAATGGGAAAAATAAAGAACATATATTCAAATAATTACAATATCTCATCTTCAGTAGAGCAATCGAGAATTTAAAATATTAAAACATATATGTGGTCTCCAACTACTACACATATTTCATTTCAAAATATGTATTTAGACTTTATTACATGTTTTCTTATAAAAACAAGTTAGAAACAATGGCTGGACACTATTAAACTATAAGTCAAGAGTAGGTATTCTTTTTGCCTTTGTATTATAATGACCTACCCAAATAAACAGCATATGTTAAGTTCCCAGGTGTCCCAGGTGACCCTTTACAAAACCTATATTTTACTCAAGCATTTGAATACAAATTCACTGAGAAAAATTTGAGTAACAAATGCATTAAGAGGGAAAAAATTTTGAGGCAATGACAAAGATCAAATAAACCACTAAGACAAAAATAAAATAGAAAAGGAAGGAATAAAACAGATTTAAAATTTTCTGTTGCTTGAGAGACAGGCTTAATTGGAAAAGAATATAAATGGTAAATACAGATATTTCTAGATATTCTTATTTGAACTTATGGATTCCTTTTTATTGTGTTAAATTTCACTTCAAAGTATGTTTCTTCTTAATATAGCATCTCCTTCACTTACTTATGAATGAGGTCATTTTTGGACCCTAACAACTTGTAAATGGACTGGAAGGGCAAAGGGGATAAGATGTTTTCCCTGTAGTGACTGGAAGAGTTGAAAAAAGCTGCTGTTGAGGGACATTGCTCAAAGAGGTTTTATGAAATGAAACAAATATTATTTATTATATGTATCTGATAATGAAAGGTGTCCAAGTTAGAATAAGGTAGAACTAGTGTGAACATGAGCAACAGACTATATGGGAACTCCATTGCGAAAAAAAGAGAAACAAAGGTGGTGGTGGGTGGTGAAGATGAAATTTTGATTCTGTTTCTTGGTCATTGTGAGCCACTGTACTAAAGAATATGGGAAAACTACATTTTGGTGTCATAAATATAAACAACCAATTGCACATTTTCACTTGAGTGTCACTGAACTCTGATCAAAATCAGATAAAGTCATGAGTAACATGCAAAACTCAACTGGGTATCATTTAATACCTATAGGTTGTGGCCCTACCATATAGGATCAATGGAATGACCTGGCCTTGTCCTTAGAACAGGACTTGAAGACATTTACATAGCCAAAGAAATGCCAAAGGAGTGAAGGAGTGAGCTACAATTTCAGTGAGAGGCTCCCATATATTCTATTAGGTAAAGACAAGACAAACTCAGACACATGAATTATGTGCAATTCTCACTCTCTCTCTTTTTTAAATTTGGCATTTGACTCTCTAGGTGACAGTAAAAAGAGGTCCGTCCAGCCTGGCAGTCTGGATCTACAGCTCCAAGAGATCCCTTCCTGGAGAAATCAGTCAATAATAACCTCAGCCACTAAGAAAGTAATTAATTTTTTCCCTAAAAAATGTCTTTAGCCTGGAGAGATTCAGAATTAGGCATAACAATGAGCTAAATCAATATAAAATAGGTATACTGAGTAACTAATTTTGACTTGTAACTTTAAACTGGAATCTTACCAAATTCATCAACAGTATCAGAATATTTAAGAGAAATAAAGATTCAAAATAAAGATGTTTATGTACTACAGTAATATAAGATTTACAATAGTGTAAACTGGGTGAGGGGCATACAAGAATGCTGTCTACTACATTTGCAACTCTTCTGTAAATCTAAAACTATTCTAAAACTAAATGTTTATGGGGGAAAAAATAAAATGATGCAAATACTAGAAAAATAAATAAAATGTTTAACAAACTAGGTTTATATAAAATTACATTAGTACTTAGGAAAGTTTTCTTTATTAGTTTACAACTGAGGAACAGAAAATCAAATACAGTATATTAACTTTAAATGTAGTTAAAAGTTTTTGGAAACATAACATAGTTGTAAAGCGTGTTTAGAAGTAAATTTTAAATTCTGCTAAATTTATAAAATAATTTGTACTAAAAAATAACAATAGACAATTCCAGAGTATGATACCATAAGGTGTAAAATCTCTAAATCTTACCAAAAGAATTGGAAGATTATAGCACTAAAAAATAATCAGGATTCCTTGTAACAAGGTCTAAGAATCTTCTACAATCGGTATATGGATAATAAGAATTCAAAGGGTTATAAAAGTATTTATAAAAATAATGATCCTGAAAAAAGATCTGCAGGAAAAATATAACTTGGAGCTCAGAGTATGTGGGTTTTACTTCTCAAACTAAGATAACTGGATAAAATATAAATAGGCACTCTGCCTCAGCATTTCCAATTTAAACTATCAACTGCATTGCTCTTGGAATTAAAAAGGAGAGAATTAAAGAAGGGTATGTCTTTTACCAGACTGTGAAAAAGTCTAAAATTAGAGGAGAGGCTAATTAGAAAAATTAATACAATAATCAATCATGCCATCTGAAGTATGAGCATAGAACAGTGGCCACATGAAACTATGGCTTAAAAAGCTGGAAAAAGTAAATAACTTTAAAGTCCTTACATACCGTTTATAAATACTTATCATGAACATGTTTATCAATGTCTTGAAGCAAAATTTTTAAGTTCTAGAAGTCCTCACACTATTCACTTTCAAACTTTACATATAGGCCATATGTGACTGAAGGCAAACATGATATGAGTCCTTTAGTTCTATCAGATCATGATCATAAAGGTAGTAAAGTTATGGACTTGGAGGGAATTCATCTTAGTTTCTTCTGAATCTGCAATTATCATATCTGCCATTTTTCCCTTCTCTTCCTGTCTATCCCCATAAAACTCAAAATTAGACTCCCCCAAAATATTTGTCCAGATTTCACTTTCTTCCTAGCAAAAAATCATAGGCCTATAATAGCCCTACATGACTGTAAATTAATGTAGCTACCTTTCAAACACTGTGTTCTAGAATTCTGACAAACTAGAACAGAGCTTAAACTGTCTCCACCCACTTCCCACTATATTATATGCTCCATTCACCACCCCCAGATGAAGGTTAGATTGATAAATGGATTTTGGAGATGAAATAAAGCCAGACATCAAATAACTTACTTGAAATCCATCTCTTACCTTCTGTACTTAACCCTGGACTTGATGTGAACTTGGCTACATCAACAATTTTTACAGCAAATTGTTGCCCAGTTTCTCTGTTGATACATCGTCGTACAACACTGAAGGGACCCCTAAAAGAAAAAAGCCAAGTTTAATTCAATGATTTTCTTAAGTTCCTATTTTTTTAATATCTTACTGATGCTTCATTGTCTACTATAGCCATAGTTTTCAAAATCAAATTTAAGTGATGTAATCTTGAACATATTTTTCTATAAATCATATAGTAAATAATTCAGTTATTAAGCCAGAAAAATAGAAAACAAATTTGCATTTTGAAATCGCTTAAAAAATTCCAAAGTATTTGAAAATTTTTTATGAAGGTATCATTGATATACACTCTTATGAAGGTTTCACATGAAAAACATTGAGGTTACTACATTCACCCACATTATCAAGTCCCCCCAACACCCCATTGCAGTCACTGTCCATCAGTGTAGTAAGGTGCCACAGAGTCACTACTTACTTGTCTTCTCTGTGCTACACTCTTCCTTGTGACCCCCCGCCGACATTGTGTGCCAATCATAACGCACCTCAATCCCCTTCTCCCTCCCACTCCTCCTCTTTGGTAACAGCAAGTCCCTTCTTGGAGTCTGTGAGTCTGCTGCTGTTTTGTTCCTTCAGTTTTTCTTCATTGTTATATTCCACAGATGAGTGAAATCATTTGGTACTTGTCTTTCTCCCCCTGGCTTATTTCACTGAGCATAATACCCTCTAGCTCCATCCATGTTGTTGCAAATGGTAGGATTTGTTTTCTTCTTATGGCTGAATAATATTCCATTGTGTATATGTACCACATCTTCTTTATCCATTCATTTACTGATG
>JAVSCE010015738.1:0-91357 GCA_032199065.1 Smutsia gigantea | reverse complement strand
TGAGGTGCTCTGCACTTTGATGCCGTTGCTTCTGATTTGCTTTAGGATTTTTCCTCCTGCTGCATTTATTTTGTAGCACCACCCACTGTTTCTGTGTCTTCCACCACTGAAGGCCACAGCTCTGCCTGAGCCCCAGGGCCTGTGGCGAAGCCCAGGCTGGTCTCAGGGGTGTCTGTGTGCTCCAGGAAAGCCTGCCTGCCCCACCCTGCCTGCCGCCTTGCCTGGGAGGAGGGAGAGTCCTGTGGGGCAGGGCTCCTGTGGACCAGGACTCCCTTTCTGTTCTCAGGGGGAACTGGTGACAGCCTCCAAGGCCATCATTGAGAAGGAGTACCAGCCCCATGTCGTCGTAAGCACCACGGGCCCCAACCCCTTTAACACGCTCACCGATCAGGAACTGGAGGAGTACCGCAGGGAGGTGGAGCGGAAGCAGAAGGGCCCAGAAGGTGAGTGCTCTCCCGTCCTGGGCATGCCGGGCAGTTTCGGCACGGGTGGTCACAGAGGCCCAGGAAAGTGCTGTGTGAGCTCCTCTGGGCCCCAGGTACTGACTGTGGGTGATGATGAGAACAGTCCTGCATGGAAGACAACCTTGTGTTTGGTTAAGACTAGAATGGTATTCAGTACACATTTCTGTCTGCTCATTTGGGCCAGTTCTGTTTCAGGAACTGTGGGAACTACAAACAAAGAGTCGAGACACCAAGACGTTTGGGGAGAAGCAGTTTATCAGTGTGGGTGCTGGCTCAGCGGATTCCTATCCAAAGGCTGAGCCCTGAGTGCAGCGGGGCCGTGCCTTTTATGCATTCACTGCAGGGATGGGGGGAGTCAGCACCCAGAGTCCATGGCAGGGAGCTGTTAGTGCATGATAGGTTCAGCCAGAATGCTGGTGATGTTTTAACCTATCTCGATAAAGGGTACCTGGCTAACTATTGTAAACTGATGGGCCTACATGACTATGATCAACATGCTGTTCTGTGTCACTGGGTCCCGGGGTTGGGGGGGTGGTACATTGTTACATTGCTTTAAACTTGAGCACCCTGGTGTTCTCTGAATTCTTAAAGCTTTAAAGAAACATTGTCCCTGGGACTCTCTTGTCCCCTCCTGGCATGAGCCAAGAGCTCTTTCCTCTCACTTTATTTCTGAATAAAAGCCTCTACCCTGACTCTCCTACAAAAAAAAAAAGAAAGAAAGAAACATTGTCCCTTTTCTTGGCTTGGCTTCCTATCACAGTTCCATAGGGACTGGAAAGCTGTGTACAGGTGTGAATAGTCTGCTTAGGAGAGACCCACAGGGACAGCTGTAAGGGCTCCATGGGGCCACACCAGACAGCCAGTGTGCTGTCCCCGGACCTGGTGGCATGGGACCCTCTGTTCTGAATGGTTCCACCAGAAGAAGGCTGGGTCTGAAAGTGCCCTGGTTGTCAGAGGAGGTCTGGAGCTGGATGAGGGAAGAGGGAGTGAGCAGGGCCCCTGTGCCCCACGGGCACTCTGCCGTCCAGAGCCTGCAGGCCTTGGTGGGCAGTATGCATTCCTCTAGCTAGACGCTGTGAGCAGGGCATTTACAGGACCTCTAATCTGGAGTGGTCCGTGGGAAAGCAGGCTAAAGATCGTTCTTAAGAGACATTCAGCCCTTTGACACATGCAGCACCGCTCCCTGTTGAAGTCTGCTGAGAAGAGGCCTCCATGATCTGGGGAGCCTCGTCTGCACCCACTGGCCAGGCGTGAGCAGCTGTGTCATGCCAGGCACTGTGCTGGGTGCCGCACGCACACATACCAGCTGGTTCTCAGAGTGACCCTGAGACAGGCCTGTTCCCACCAGAGCATTGGAGTCTGGGCCCATAGCTACGAAGCAGTGGTCACAAATAAGGTGGCAGGGCCTGGAGCTGGCCCAGAATCTGTCACCTGTGTCACCATGCCGTCCTCTCACTGGCAGCCTGCAGGCCTCACCGTCCCTGGCTTGGGGGTTCCCGACTTCCCATCTTTCTCCACAGACCCTGAGTCTTCCTGGACAGGGGCCTTCGTGGGCCGCTGCATTGCCTGCTCTGGCACATTTACAGACTGTGTGGCTGTGTACTGCTGCAGCCTGTTTCGCTTGGGTGCTCACTCACACAGGAGGTTGTAGTTCCGTGAAATGTGATGGGACTACTTTACAACAAATGACAAATGGCTCTAAGAGCCCGAACCTCATGGAGCAGTTTGTTTCAAACTGTAGGTTATGAAAAGTAGATTCACACAGTTTGAGAACTAATGAGAGAAGTGAGGCTCTTGCTGCCTCTACGCTGAAGGTTGAGGTGGATCTGAGTCCCTTTCCCTGAGTGCCCTTACTTGGTACCAGGGAGACCCTGGGGCACAGAGCCCTCCGCCACTCAGGAGGTTGGCACTGCTAAGGTCCAACCCTAGTCCTTCTACTGGGGCCTCAAGTCCTAACTGTGGACGGACCCAGTTCTTCCTCAGTTTGCCCCCTGGGCATCAGCCTTCTGGCATGGAAGTCCCACAGCGTGGAGGGCAGACAGTCACCCTCCTGGGGCCATGGGGGATTAGCCCAGGTGCTGCTCCTAAGACAGCCTCTTATGTGCCCTAATTTGGCGTTTTTGTCTCACTTTAATGCACTATGTAGCTGCTACTGAAGTTTGAGTTGTACAGAAAAACCACTGAATTGTTCTTCAGTGTGTGTAACACCATCCCTGCCTGTCGCTTTCTATTAGACATGCATTAAAATTAAGACTCGCTGTGTGCCGACTGAGTGACCCTGATGTCAGTCGCCCCGAGCCGACTCCCATCCTCTGCCCAGAGCAGCCTGCAGAGCTTTGAGCCATTGCCGTGATTACCTGCCTCAGAGGGTGGGCTGCAGGTGGAGAGTGGGCCTCAGTTGTAGGCCCTGCGGCCTGATTGCCATCCTGTCCCTTAGCATGATTGTTCTTTGGGCCCTTCCAGTGTCTGGGAAACCTGAATTTTTTTTTTTGAGCCACACCACAAGATACATGAGAGTTTTCCTTACATGTGAGGCTCCACTAGGAGGGTGTTACAGCAAGTGTGTGGATGGGTGGCTGGGACCGTGCGCTGATCACAGAACCGTCAGCAGTGGGAGTGCCAGCCAGGCGCCCTGCCCGGCCACCCCCGCCTGGCCCTGGTGCTGGCTCTTGGCGTCCAGGGCGGGGTTGTTTGGCAGGCTCCTGCGCCACAGGGGAAACTCAGGCTGTCCCATCAAAGGTCAGCACCTCAGGTAGGAAGGGTAAAGCCTTTGGCCTCTGGCACTTTTTCCTGGTTGAGGCAGTTTGTTGAAGTGGGAGATGTAAAGGCCTTTGCGGGCTGGAGGAAGGTAACTGCTGCCTCGGGGGCTTGGGAAGGTAGGTTAGCATCTCTCTGAGATCAGAGGCCCTGCCCTGCTGATTGTAGCTGCTTGTTTAAAATATGGGGCCCAGTGACCCTAAGCTACTAATACAAACCGTTTAAACGAGAGATAGAGATTTCAGGAATTAGGATAGCATTGGTATGCATTTTTCCCTAGATGTGTAATAGACTTGGAGTTTTCTGGGCCCTGGGCCCTAGTTTCTACCATTTTTCCCCTGGTTCTTACCAGAATATTTTTCATAGAAAATAAAAATATGCTTTACAGTTGCCAAGTTTAAATTATTGGTAGAAGATGCTCTACATAAAAAATCAGAACCAAAGTAATGCTCATGTGACATCCCTTGAGGTGGTGAGTAGGGTGAGGTGCTCCGGGCTCTGGGAGAGGCTGGATGGTGGGGACCCTCGCCGGTGGGCAGGATGGGGCGGGCTGGGGGCCACCAGTCTGCTGGGAGTCACAGAGATGGTTCTGGCAGGTTCTCTTAGGAGTAAGAACAGAGATTAATTTTGTATGCAAAGTTGGTTAAATCTTTTCCAAGTTCGGATCTACAGCCCTGTCATCACCTGCCTCCTCTGTCCCTTTTGGAGAGGAATGAGGAAAAGTGTGACAACAGCGTGGCTGTGAGCCCGCCTGGTCCCATGGGTGCACCCTGAGAGGCCCACTGTCCTCCAAAGGGCCGGGCGGCAGAGGCTTGGGGCCCACAGCCCTTGAGCATGTGCTCCTTCCTGTTCATCTGCAGAGAATCCGGACGAGACTGGAGATCAGAGAGAAAGGAGTCCTCCCGAGCAGCTGGGTGCCCCCCACACCCCCCCCAGCACCCCTGTCAAGCTTGTGGAAGGTGAGCCCCTCGCTGGAGGGTGCACGGCCAGAGGTGGACTGGGAGGGGCGCGCTTGGTGCTTTCATCTAGGGGAGGACAAGCAACCATGTGGCAGTGGCTGAATGACACTGATGAGGAGTGTGCGTGCCTGGCGCCCGTACATCCTGTGGTTCTGAACTCGCCCAGCCTCCGCTCCTGTTTTGATTCTGTCCTGGGTAACTCGAGGCAAAACAGATTAGATAGTGAGAAGTCAGGGAAGGACAGAATTCAGGGATTGGAGCCCACTGTGATTGATGGAGTTGGTTTTGCCCACCGCGTCTGGGCCACCCTGCTCCATTTGACCCGTCCGTATGCCAGTGCGGGGAGAGCTGGCCTCCGTCGGCCGCACCCACTGCATGCCCGTGTCGCGTGGCCGAGTGCGTGTCCCTCCGTCCTGTACATCGTGCTTCCCGTGCCCGTCGGGAGCCTGTGGCCCCCGAGTCCTGTGTGTCTGCGAGGGCGGCTCGGCCACTCTCCTGTGCCCAGTGGCTGGGGCTGAATGCATAGACTCTCTCCTGTGCTTTTCTCTTCCTGTGTCTGCGCACCAAGCCGGAGGCGGATGCGCTAAGGAATACCTGTTGCCATAGTAAGTACCCTGCTGCCCGGCTTCTACTGCTTGACCTGACGTCCCTGTGCTTGGCCGCCTTCTCCTGCTGCTTTGTTGCTTTTATGTTTTGGTTTTGTTTATTCAGAATAAACACAGATGTCCCCTTCTCGTACCCAGTACCTCCTGGAAGGGGCTGGGTCATCCGAGCGGTGTGGCGGGCAGCCTGTCCTGGAGGCCCCCGCGGACCCTTGGTGCTGCTCAGAGCCCTCTGGGTCTCAGGAGGTCCGGGGGGGCTCAGGAGCCTGTTCAGTCTTTGAGACTCACGATTGCTTGGTGGGGGGATTTGCTGTATCAGATACGACATAAATCTTGACCAGGTTCAGACAGGGTGGGATTTCGCCACTCACTGCATGGGATTGCACAGTTTGGACCCTTGCTCAAGCCGGGTGCTTTAGTGTAATTTGTGGGGCAGGAGAGCACCATTTGGCACTATTCTAATGTGACATTTGGTCCTGTGATAATAGTTATGTGCACCCACAAGGCAACCTCTGCACGCTTTGCAGAGTGAATCCTAATTTCTTCCTGCCCCAACTAAGTAAGAGCACCTAATTATCCTGGGGCAGAAAGGAGCTGATGGGGTGGGGATGGGGCAGCTCCAGCTGCTCCCAGAACCGCAGCACTGGGTGGGGCAGGAGCCTCCTGGGGCCGCTCCTCACCCGCGCTCAGCCCTTCTGTCACCTCCCTATGTTGGGCTTGATTTGTAAGTGCCAGTTTGCAAACCGCCAATCTCTTGTAGCTTTATAGGCTGTTTTTTAAATCTACAAACTGGGTCCTCCCAGCAGTATAGAAATCTGACGGGAGCCTCCACTGGAAACCAGCCTAGTGTTACTTCAAAACAAGTCACACTTGCTCTTTTATGTTTTGATGTTTAAATGGTTAGGATGGCTTGTTTTTTTGCCCCTGCCCTCTACCTTATGGCTTTTATTTTCTTTTAATTAATATACATCCATTTAAAATGGCTTTGTTTGCTGTTGGTGTTGCACATGGGGCCCAGGGATTGGGGCTCCCACTGGTTTTCCACTGCTGCGCTCGCTTTCCGGTCTTGTCCGTAGGGCGGACCGGGCGCCGTGGATGGCCTTAGACTTACTTTCCTGCGGCCCAGCCATGCCCTTGGGGGCTCTAGAGCAGGCCTCCTTCTGGGACTGGCGTGGAGTGTGGTGTGAGGCCAGTACCCTCAGCTGGCCCGGGTCACTGATGGCTGTAAGGCCAGCCTGCGGTGGCGTCTAGCTGGCAGTGCCGTCCACGAGGAGGGGCTGAAAATGCCCACCAGGGAGCCTGTGCTTTGTGTGTGAGCTTCAGCCAGCCATGAAGTACAGTCCACCTCACTTAAAGGCTCTTATCTTTGTCTCGGTAAGGGTTCCTAAGGTCAAGTACAGTGGCAGTTCCTGGGCCAGGTGCTGCCTGTGTTCGAGGTCCCCTGTGGTCTGGGCAGTTGCCCTTTAACCCCATCTCCCCCCGACCCCACCAGACCAGCTGCAGGAGCTGACGTCCGGGGACGACATTGATGCCGCCACCTTCAAGCCGACTCTCCCCGACCTGTCCCCTGATGAGCCTTCAGAAGCGCTTGGCTTCCCGACACTGGAGGAGGAGGAGGAGGAGGGGCTTTGTGAAGCCCGTGGCCCTCCGAGCCCTGCCGGGTCCCCCACGGTGGCCAGCCCGGAGCCAGCCCCAGCCCAGGCGGCTGAAGAGGCTGTCTCCCCAGCTGCCGAGGAGGGGGCTGCTGGGGACCCTGGCAGTGATGGGTCTCCAGGCAAGTCCCCATCCAAAAAGAAGAAGAAATTCCGTACCCCCTCCTTCCTGAAGAAGAGCAAGAGGAGGGGCGACTCCTGAAGGCCCGTCCCGCACAGACCGATGCCGCCAGGCTGCCCGATTGTGCCCTGTGCTCCGTCTTCTTGTGTAAAGGAATGCAAATGCCCACATAGCTAGAGCTCCCCTCGTGGCGTGACCAGACCCCGTGTAGCCCGGTGCTGACCTCGTGTGTGCGCAGTGGGTCTCCTGCCCAGCCCCACCCCGGGCCCTCACCCTCAGGTTCTGCGGGAGGCTTGGCCTCCGTGTCCTCCTCTGCGGCACCTGCCCCAGCAGCAGCTCAGCCCATTGCCTGCTCCGCAGCGACATGCTCCCCCCGGGTGCTAAGTCAGGGTTCTGGCGGGACAGTTGGAGGCCCTGCCGGTTCTGGCCTCCACCTCTCCTGTTGTTAGGTGACCCCTTCCTCTGCTATGCTCCCCTTCATCCTCGCGTCTCAGGTGACTGCATCAGGCTCACAGCTTCCTGTTGGCATTATCTGGTCAGTGATGTCACTTTGTTCATATATAAGCCTCAGTCCTGTGAAAACACTCACGTGTCCGCCAACAGCCAGGGCGCTGGGCGCCTGAGAGGAGGGTGGGGCTGAGCTGGAAACCCCAGCAGCAGGTGGGCCTGTGCGCACCCAGCACAGCCCGTGTGCGGTCTGATCACCCTGAGGCCAGAGGCAGGTTCAGGGGCTCACAGCTTTACTCTCTGGCGTCTCCAGATTCCAGTCGTGGGGAAGGCACATCAGGAGAGGGAAGTCCTTTTTGGAATTTTCTTTTTAGACTGAACATGAGCAGGCCACTCTGCGTTTCCGTAGAGCTCGGGGGGCTGAGAGGTGCACCCCCACCTGCACTCAGCTGGAGAGATGCCCTGCTCTTGGTAAAGGCTGATTCCAGGTGGAAGCTAGCCCTGGTGGCCCTGCCTGCACCCACCCCAGTGCCTCTCACCCACCACTCTAGGAGCCGTGAGTTGCTCTCCTTGTTTGACGCTGGTATGAACTGTCACTTAACTCAGACCCCTGGAAAATAGTGGGAACCTGTGTAATGGGAACTAGCAGGTGGCCCAAGGGCTCCTCGAGGGTGACCTGGTCCAGGAGCTGCCCGGTGCCAGCCTGACTAGCCCCCCAGGGTAGAGGGGTGCTTGATGGACCTGGTGCCAGACGGACTGAGGTCCCACAGACCCGAAACGGAGCGGGACCTGAGGCTGGCTGCATGGCCCTGCCCACTGCTTTTCTCCTGTGAGTCGTTTGGTTGCTGAGGAAGTTTCACCATCGCCCTGCACTTCAGTTAACCGTGGGCCTTCCTGTCAGTCCTTCCTTTTACCCCACACAGACAGTGACTTTAATTTCACTTTTGTAGTTCATTTTAACTCTTTGTATCACAGCATACGTGTAGTCGCATATATGGACACAGGCTTGGGAGGACAGGTCCTGTGTCTTTTCTTCACTGTTAACACATTTTACTCACAAATAAATTCTTTAAGCAGTTGCTTGTCTTAAGCCTGGAAGGCAGTTTTTACCTTTTAATTTCTTTATTTTAAAATAGGACTTTCAGAAGCTTGTCTCTCATCCCCCTCAAAAAGATCCCAAAGTGTTTTTCTTGGTCAAAGACAGTTTGTTGTTTTGGCCTGGGGAGATCTGCAACCTAGAACTAACGGCCTGCTTTGCCCCCGCCTAGTCTGCAGGGTGCAGGCTTCCCCCAAGGCACCACCTAGCACATGGTGAGCCCAGTTTGGAGTTTTGCCTCTTGACTTTGTACTCTGTGTGCAAAAGGGACCGGGCTTGGGCACAGCCTTATGCTCTGGTCAGTGGAGGTAAAGAAACTTCCACTCGAGCGACTGCTCTGGTGCCAGGGGTGTCCCAGGGTGCTGGGTGTTGAGGCAGAGCCATGTAATAGAGAAAGGCACTTGGTATAAAGGAGCTGCTTTATTTTGTCACTCAGAGGCCTGGCTGAGACCCATGTCATGGAGTGGAACACAAATGAGCAGAAAGCCTGGGAGGCTTTGGAGTCACTCAGCCTGCTCCCAACAGGGCTGCCGGTCCCCTTGGGGAGGTGGAGGAGTGTCTCAGGCCTCCAGGCAGGCAGTGGGGAGCAGTCCTGGCTAGGGCCCCCCACTTTCTGCCTCAGCACCCCCAGCCTGGGGTGGGGTAGGGTGGGGTAGGGTGGGGTGGGGCAGGGCAGCTACTCAGCCTTGAGAGTCTGTGCTGGCGGCCTGAGATTCTGCAGGAGTAGGAAGGGGAGCAGGAAGAGCCCCGAGCACACAGTGAAGCAGACCTGGGCCCCTGCCAGCCAGTACACTGCAGAGAGACAGGCCAGCCATGACCGGGCCCCACTGGGCAACCACCTGCCTTGCCTGACCCCCGGCCCAGGGAACGAGGACAGAGCTGTAGGATCCAGTGGCTGGAACAGGACAGATGGGAACAAAGGCAGCTGAGGGAAGCCAGGAGGGGCTGTGTGGGCTCTACTATGGGCCAGGAGCCCCCCGACCAGGCCTGACCTCCCCAGGGCACACAACGAGCCCCAAGTGCTGCCCCAAAGGCCTCACCTGAGGCGGCCACCATGGGCCCCATGGCCCTGGCCAAGGCACCAAGGCTCCGCAGTGTGCCCATGACTGTGCCTTTCTGCCCAGGAGAGCCTGTGGGAAGGGGGGGAGAGGCTGTTAGGGGCCCTCCAGCTTCCTCCTGCCGGGGTGGCCTGGGTCAAAGGCAAGGGCTTCTTACCATAGCCAGCGACCATGGAGGACAGGCAGGGCACCACGACAGCAGCAGCTGGCAGGGGACATCAGGGGGCTCCATCAAACCACCGAGAAGATGGCACAGGCATGATCCAAAAGGAGTCCCTGCCACCCTCCCCACCACGCGCCCTCTGCCTAGGCAGGGACCACTCACCGAAAGAGTAGAACAGCAGCCCGAGGCCCAGCACAGGCAGCGTGCGGCCCCAGCCTATGAGGAGGAAGGCAGGGACCAGCAGCAGGACGGCCTGCAGGTGGGCACAGCTGGCCTCAGGACCCACCCTGGGGCACCACACCCCCTGCCCCCACTTTACAGACACTCCCGTACCTGCTTCACAGCTGCAATTTCCCCGCCTGGGCTGATGCGACGGGTGTAGATGCCCTGGATGGTGGCCATGGTGAGCCCAATGAAGAAAAACATCTTCCCCTGCTGCAGGCTGGTAGAGGGGGCCGTCAGCACCCCAGCCCTGCCGGCTGGCTCCCCGCCCCAGCTCCCACATCTGGAGCCGGAGCCGGAGCCCGTGGTGGGATGGTGCCAGGCTGTTCATCACCATCCTCCGGGCAGGCCGCCCTCTGTCCCAGGTTGCCCAGGTGGGCCCCAGGGGATGGGTCTGGGTGGGAATCAGCCCTGAAGTAAGGGGCTCAGGACAGGTTGACGGCAGGCATCCCCAGGCACTCCCACCTGCTGAACTGGAAGCGCTGGTGCGTGAGGAAGCTCAGCGTGTACTCCAGGCCAGAGAACAGGAAGAGGTAGACGAAGTAGGCCAGGCCCAGGCGGCGCAGGCTGCCGAGACCTGGGGAGGAGCGGAGGGGCTGCTGGGCCCCCAGCCTGGACAGCAGCGGGGGAGCACCAGCCACACCCAGGGAGCCGGCCGGCAGCCTCTTACCATCTCCAGTGGGCGGGTCCCGACCATGGGCCGTGGCGGAAAACTGGAACAGGGCCAGGGGGCTGAGCAGGTCGGCAGCAGCTCGGAAGCCCAGGGCAATGGAGGGTGCCTGAGGTGCAGGAAGCGGAACTGGAGAGGCCTGCCTGGCAGCCTGGAGACAGCCCTGACCTGCTTGGCCCCACCAGGCTTGGGGAGCCCAGGGACCCCTGGAGCCCCAAGGTGCTCTGGACATCAGGAGGGGACAACCAGCTTCCCTGAGTGTCCCTACACACCCACAGACACAAGATCCAGGCCATCAGCTGTTTCTTCCTGGGTCCCCCTTACCCGCTTCTCCTGAGGCAGTGTCTCGGGCAGGAAGCAGAGAATGAACAGCAGATCTGAGACTGCGAGGACCAGGGCGAGCCAGGGCACCACGTCCGCGGGCAGGGAGGCGCCAAGCATGGGGCCCAGTGTGAAGCCCAACGAGAAGGCCACTCCGATGACTGCCTGAGGAGAAGACCGCCTGAGCCGGGCACGGAGACCCGGGCCCAGGAGCCCCGTCTGCCGGCCTGCGGTGAGCTCTCACCATGCCTCGGCTGCAGGCGGGCGGTGAGCCCAGGTCAGCGATGACGGCCGTGGAGAGGCTGACGTTCCCCTTGCTGATGCCCCCAATCACCCTGGAGGCCAGGAAGGCCGCGAAGCTCCTGGAGGCAGCCCACACGGCATATGAGGTGGCCAGACCTACCTGCCTCAGGACAGGGGCCGGCCATGCTCACCTGAGCCAGGAGGAGGCCAGAGTGGGGCTGGCATCATGCCCTGGGACCCCGCCCTGTTCTGGAGCATCCCAGGGCCACCTGTAAAGTCCTCATGGGTGGCTGAAACACGGGCACAGGTGGCTCAGTCACAAGAGCCGCCGCCCACAAGCACCACCCCCAGGAGGCAGTGAGGGCCAAGGGGCCTTGAGGGGCTCTCAGCCGCCGCCTCCCTGCCTAGAGGGCTGCCGGGAGGGCGGGAGAAGGCTGCAGGCTCCTGCCCTGGGGCCCCCGTACCAGGGACAGCAGCAGGACTGGGCGCCTCCCGAGGCAGTCAGAGGCAGCACCTGTGAGTGGCGCGGAGAGGAACTGCAGGAAGGAGAAGACTGAGCCGATCAGACCTGAAAGACAGAAGCTGCTGTTGCCGCACTCGTCTCCGTCCCCAGGGGTCTGCACATGCGCTGCCCTGCACGCCCAGGCCGCGGTCCTCCAGGAAATGTGGCCCTGCCGGAGAGTGGCCACTCAATTCCGAGCGGGAGCAGGAAGCAGTGGACAAGGCCTGGGACTGACGGGGGCCCAGGCAGGAGGCGGGAGGAGTCCAGGAAGACGACCCCAGTGGGACCCGGGGCGGGGCTCGGCCGTACCTCCGAACAGGACACTGTTGTATCTCTTCTCTGCTGGCATCCTGATGGCTGCGGCGAACCAGTCCACCCCTCGCTGCCACACGCCGTAAAGAGGGTCCTGGGGGACAAGGAAGCAGGACAAGGCCTTGGGAGTCCCTGTCGGGCTTACGCAGCCATCGCGAGAACCAGGGGCAACTGGACGGGGGGAGGACTCACGTGGGCATGGCCGTGGCTCTCCAGCAGCCCGGGCAGCAGAGGCAGGAGCAGGGTGAAGGCCAGGAGGTCCAGCAGCAGGCCGACGAAGACCACCGTGAGCACGCGGGGCTCAGGCGCCGGCCGCGGGCGGATGGGTGGGCGAGGGGTGCAGCTCCCGCCGGCTCCCCAGCCCATGATGGGGGCTGCTCCAGTCGGACCTGCCTGAGGGCGGGGCGCGTCTGCTGAGGCACCTCTGGGACCCCGAGCCCCAGGCGCCTCCTCTGCGGCGGGGGAAACTGAGTCCCCAGCTCCCGCGATGCCCCAAACCTGCTGGCAGCCAGCAGGATCCTATGGACAGCGCCTCCCGCCCTGCTGAGGGGCTTCCGCTGCCCAGCACGGTTCCTCTGTGTGCCCGCCTCCGACCCGGCGGCAGGAGGCTCAGGCCGCGGGGGCCGCTCAAAGAAGCCGCAGGCACGGCGCCCTGGGCATCGCCCACCCGCGCGGCCACCCCCGCGTTCTCGTGCGGGCCGCGCGGGGAAACGGAGGCCTGGGTGGAGGGCGGGACCTGGGCGGCCCCGGGACCGTCACTGCGCCCCGAGAACACAAACCCGCCCGCACCTGCCGCGGCCGCGCGCTCCGGACGAACGAAGGGGCAGTCGGACGTGGAGGAGGCGGCGGGAACGCCGTCCGGGAGGGGCGCGCCGACCACAGCCCGCCCCGCCCCGGAAGTGGGCGGCCGCAGTGCCTTCTCTTCCGGCCGACACCGCCCGGCGCTCCGTGCGCGCTCCGGCCCCCTCGGCCTCCCCCAGCAGCCCATGACGCGCCCCTTCGCGAGGCACAGGCAGGGGCGGTCGCCGTGAGACAGCGACGCCCCCTGGACTGCCCGGAGCGGGGCTTCGAGAGCCTGTTGCCGGCACAGTCCATCCTCCGAGCTGCAGGGAGAGCGAGGCCCCGCACCTGACTTGGCCCCACTTCACCGGGGCGGTCGGGTGCGTGCCCAGTCCGGACGCTTGGCAAATTAATGTAGCAACAGCTACGTGACAAAGTTTACACGCGGCCGAAACCCAGAGGCAGAATGTTCACACCCGCCAGAGCCTTGCCGATTTGCAGGGCCGTGCGCCTGGGGCACGCGTCTCGGAACTGTCCTAGGGGAGGCGGGCTGAGACCGAGTACCTGCCAGGGCATCTGCTTCCGCAAGGCCTCAGCTTGCCCTCTCTTCCAGAAACCCAAGGCTGCCTGACCTGCCAGCGAGGCTGCTCTGCCCCCGTCCCCTGCATCCTGGGCCAGGTCCTCCCCCAACCAGCCTCCTTCTCTTCGTCCTGATGCGATGCTGTGAGGCCACGGCCAGGGCTGTCACGTGTGTGACGTGTGCCCTGCAGTCATTGGGGAGTGAAGACCGGGAGACTGGGGGACCAATCCCCCCTGGCACACCCTCCAGGGAGGCAGTGGGCAGGGTTCAGGGGGTGCGCTCTGTGCAAGGCTGCACCCCCTGCAGTCTGTAAAGTTCGAGGGGGCCACCATGGGGGGCTTCTCCGTTGCTCACAGCCCACTGCCCTTGGGAATCTGGCAAACTGCACGCTGACCTGCCTTCGGCCTTTATCCTTAAGACACCTCCTGGCTAGTGCAGACAATGAAATTTCGGCGTTCACTTACAAGCGTCCAACCTTAACCATAATCTCTGTCTTCCAACTTAACGGTACCCAGCACTGAGCCTGCTTCCTGGGGCACACAGCCCCTGGCCTTGCCCCCTCCCATCTTCTGCAGTGGCCTGGCACCCCAAAGCACCGGGCAGAAGGATTTAGGACAGTGCCCATTAGGACTGTTGGGGCCCTGGGGCATAGGGATTTCTTAACTGCTTGCAAACTCGTTTCATTTGTGATTGAAAACAATTTATGCAGCATTAGGGAACACTAAATTCTACACATGAAGGTATTATTCTCTGCCCAAAATGGCGCTGGCCACAAACCCAGTCCCAAACCTTGTGATGCTGAGGTTTGTCTGGAAATGATGAAATGAAGGTCATTTACAGTTGGTTACAAACAGCTCTTGAGGAGGACTGCTCCTAATTCCAAACGTGTACCTTGTCAGATGTCCTAACAGGAGCTTAAGTACAGAAGAGCAGAACCACATGACATTGCAGCCTCTTTTATTACTTCCCATGTACACTATCTCCCTGCCTAACTTAAAAACATAGTTTATTTTTTGAACTTTTTCCTCTTCAGAGCTTTCCATTCACCCTCCTGCGTAGCCAGGCTGTTAAAAAGCTGCTTCACTTTTCGCTTTCTTTCCGCATCCCTTTGAAGAAAACAAACAAAAAAAATCTTTGCATCTGTTTTTGGAGGCCATCTTACCTTCTCCATGAGACCCAGGAGCAGTTCAGAGCCACATGGGCCTGCAACAACTCGAGAGCAGGACCGTCGATGGAGGAGCGGGGGAAGGCACAGAGGCCCCCGCCTGCCGGCGCCGTGCCCAGGCCGCCGAGGAATGCCGCGTGAAGGCTGGTCCCCAAGGCAGCCCGCAGCCCTCTCACCGTTCCATGAGCTCCGAGAGCTGCATCCGAGCCAGGAACTGGTTGTCCTTGCGGATCTCCCGGACGGCTCCTTTGAATTCCCGCTTGTGCTTGTGGATCAGTCTCTTCCTTTCCTGTTCCTCTCTGCTGCTGCCCTGTTTTTTCCCAAACTCGCGGCTAACGGTGGAAGGCCAAGGTTAATAGGGCCCAAGCCTCGCAGGCCCCGACCCCACCTCTCAGCAGAGCCTGCTCCCGCGTGGCTTCTCCCTGGGTCTGCCAGCCCTTATCTGTCTTGGGCTGAGCCCACAGTCCTGGCCCCAGAAGGGGGGGGCTCTCTCCAGAATGGGGGAGCTCTCAGAGGAGCTGCTGCTACTCACACTTTGACCAGCCGGGGGGTGAACAGCCTCAGTGGCACAGGCTTGCTCTTCTCACAGACCAGCGGCCGGTAGTGCTTCCTTTGGGCCTCCATTGATGTCACTATGCTTTGATTCATCTCCTGGAACACATGAGCAAAGCTGATGCACAGGGTCCTGCCACCCTGTGGTTTCAGGAGCTCCCCCAACAGGCTATATGGCCTCTGGGAGGAAGGGGGACAGAGCAGGGCAGTGAGACCCCGCCTCCCCCAAACCCTCCATGGTCACTCCCCTTTCAGGACCCATGGCTTCATGTGCTAACTAATGGGGCGTGTGGGCGTGAAGCTGGGCTGTGATGATGGGGGAGGGGAACTGAGGCAGCTCTGCCCACCTCACAGTGCTGGGCTATGGCAGGACTGGAGACCCAAGGCCACCTAAAGGATATTGTCTAGGAACTTGGACATGGGGCAGATGGTGCTTCTAGATTCCAGCAAACGTTAATGGAATCTTCTTTCCTAGAGACAGCTGTCCTGGTGGGCATCACTGACCCACCCTTCACGGCCACTCGCGGGAGAGCCTTCCCTTGCATGGGGAGGGCAGGGTGCAGGGGCGGCCAGTGGAACCACGCAATGGGGCGCTCGGCAGGACCAAGTTTCTACTGGGCTCTGTGTCTCCTTGCTTTCATTCCAACAGAACCAGGTGGTCAGCCACCTCCATCATAGCCTTGGCTTCCACAAGAGGTGGCTGGAGCTTCTGAGGAACTTTCTAGAAGCTGGTTCTATTCGTTTCCCTAATACAGGTGTGTTCCGAAACTAGGCTTCCTGCACTGTGGGCACAGGTGCCCCAAGCCTCCTGTCCAAGGGGACTACATGCAGGCACGACCAGCCCAGCCCACTGGGCCCACGAACGCCATGTGGCCCCTTGGCCAGCCCAAATCCCACAGGACCAGAAAGCCACTCTGTCCTTTAAACTAAGGGAAAAAGCCTCAGCCACCTGTCCAGTAAGCCTCAGGTTAGAGGTAGGGGCTGACACATCAGCCTCACCAGCCTTCTGCCCTGGCTCCAGGGACACACTGGGGACACAGCTGGGGTGCTGTGCTCATGGGGCCCACGTCCTCGTGGAGCAGAGACGTGACAGTGCAACATGCCTGGGAGTTGTCATCCTATGAGGTAAGCCTGGGAGGTCCCAAGTGGGGGATGCCACTTCTTCGCAGGCAGGAAGCCAGGAGACGAGCTACGTGGCTGTACAGAGTGCTTCAGGCAGAGGGAAGGGCTAGTGTGAAGACCCCTGAGTGAGGTCAGAAATGTCAGACCGCTGCGGTTCAGACTGCCCTGGCTTTGTGGTCCCAACAGCCTTCTGCTCTAACAGGACCTGCTGAGAATGCAGGATGGCTCCTAACAGAATCCCAGGGCTGGTGCAGGACTTTAGGGTGACCAGGTGCCAAGATGGGGGCAGGGAGCGTGCAGGGAAGTGGGAGTGGGCCTCAGAGCAAGGTAAGGGTGAGCTGACGCCTGAGGACTGAGCGTGCACATGGGCCTTCCAGGTCAGAGTGAGGTGTCCTTCGTGGCTTCCTGCTGCCTTGGACAGGGTCCCCCCAGCTGATGCCTAAGCCTTGGTGGGCAGTGCGAAGGCTGAAGGGGGCACATGGCTCCTGGGCAAAGTTCCAGATCCAGACTACCCAGCAGTGCACAGGTCTTTGTCCCCACTGTTCTCATTTTCCCATTTGTGTTTGTATTTTCCAAAGATGGTGTCCTTGACTTCTTGGGCAGCGACCTCAATGACAGAAACACCCAGCAACCTGCTCCCCACTCCTGGGCAGAAGAGCCCTGTGGCTGGAAGCCTCACCTGGAGCTCCTGGGGGTGACGGCACTCGGCCAGGTGCTCCCTCAGGAGGGCTTTGAGGGGCCTCATGATGTCATGGAAGGACGGCAGAGAGCCATACAGGAGCACACAGCGCTTCACCAGAGCCAGACACACGGCCAGGCAGGACAGCCTGCAAGGGGCGACCAAGATCCGGCCTCAGGGCAAGAGGTGGAGCAGAAGGCCGGCTCGTTCTCCTTCAGCCGCCAATGTTGGCAGTCTCTGCAAAAATTAAAACCTCCAGCACATAACTCTGAAAAACCCAACGTGGGCCCCCAGACGGAGGCGCCTGTCTGCTCAGGGCCGTGTCTGCCGCAGGGACAGCTCAGTGCTCAGCCTTGAAGCAACCACCTCCTCCTGAACAGGAAGGCAGACCGTAGAACGTGTAATCAGCTCCATTTCATATTAGTATTAACAAAATCAAACATATTTTGAAAATAATACATGTATTTTGGGAAAGTTTTTCTTGGAGAAAAATGGCCATCAAGACTTGAACAGACACTTCTGTCAAGAACGTGTGCAAGCAGCACCGCCGAGGCGCTGACGACCACCAGGGAAATGCCCATCAGGGCCCAGGAGAGCTCGCCCGACTCACACCCGTGAGGATGGCTACTGCGAAAGAAAGCAGGAAAGGGGGCTGGAGAATCTGGACCCTGTGCACAGCTCGGCGGGAACACAAAACGGTAGAGCCGCTGCAGAGAAAGAGCCCAGGGTCCTCGGAAAACCCAGCAGGCCTGCCATGCAATCCAGCAGCCCCGCATCTGGGTAGGGCCTCAGACTTGAGCACGTGTGTGCAGAGCGGCGTGAGCCACAATGGCTGAGATGTGGAAGCGGCCCACTGTCCACTGGTGGACGAGTGGATGAG
The DNA here is from genome assembly GCA_032199065.1 of Smutsia gigantea. Lineage (NCBI taxonomy): Eukaryota > Metazoa > Chordata > Mammalia > Pholidota > Manidae > Smutsia > Smutsia gigantea. The sequence continues at coordinate 74,010 of JAVSCE010015738.1, read as the reverse complement.
CGCAGTGTGGTCTGTACACACATGGAGGGAAAGGCTGGAAATTCGGAGTCCTATCACACCACCAGTGCAGTTTTAGGGTGTTATGTTGAGTGAATTAAGCCAGTCACAAAGACGCTGTACAATTCCCCTTATATGAGGCCCACGGAGGAGTCAAATCCAGAGACAGGGAGCAGGATGGTGGGGCCGGGCGCCGGGGAGGCGGGGCAGCTGCACGGTGTTGTCACTGGCTGGATGCCCCTGGCTGCTGTGCTTAGACATGGCTGAGGTGGCATATTCTGTTAGGTGTATTTTAGAACACACACACACAAATTTCTAAAACATATTTCCGAGTAATCTATAATTCCAAAAAGTGGGCAAACAGAACTAGGACTCACGACAAAAAGCTCGGTCAGCCTACTGCTGCACTCCTCCAGCCACCCAAAAGTGTGTGGAATGGGGTGTGGTGGTGATCCCAACCCCATGAGCGCAGGATGTTTCCATTTGTTCATGCCTTTAATTTCTTTCTGCATCGTTACAGTTTTCCTTGTACAAGTCTTTCACCTCTTTGGTTAATTTCTCCTTTCATGTGCAGAGATGCAGCCTACTGTGTGTGGATTTTGTCCTGCTCTGCTGAGTGTGTTTGTCAGCTCCCACTGCTTTGCTGTGGATCCTGTCCCCTGCACACTGAGGAGCCACGGGCGCACCCTCAGGCACCAGGTGCCAGGTCCTGGGGTGTGCCTGGCTCCCCACCTGGCAGTGAGGGGTCAGGTAGCTGCGAGACGAAGCCTAACATTGCCTGTGGCCCGGGCCTGCATGTACCTGGTGTGGTTGGCCTCCGTCTTAGTCTGGGCTTTCAGTCCACCTGCCCAGTGGAGGGAGAGACTCCTCCTCTGCCAAGTGGCCATGTCCTCTTCGTCAGAAACCACAAGCAATGTTGAGTTCTTCCCAAGTGCTCGGAAAGGGTGCACCAGCGTGTAACCTGAATTTCAAATGGGACAGGGAGAGAGATGGCTTCTGAGCATTATGGGGCTTAGACGGCAGGCTCTACGGGGGAGCCTTTAGAAAGTTCACTTTTAACAGAGATGGGGTGTCCGACTTCTCTGAACAGAATAGACCAGGTCCCTGCCCTCATGGAGAGACAGGCAAGGACCACCATCCATCAGACATACATGAAGGAAGCTGAACATTAGAAAGAAACAACAGAGGGACATGGCAAAGCAGGGACAGGGAGGGGTCGGCTGGGACTGCAGGTGGGTGGGAGCGCCCACAGAGCTGACCAGGTCGGGGAAGCCTGTCCCAGAGGGTGAATGCCCACCAAGACCTGGCAGGTGTACGGACTTCACCCATCACCCAGAAGAGCAACACAGGCAGCAGGAATGGCCTGTCTGGGTGGGCACAGAGGGCTGGTGCAGCCCAGGCCCAGCAGTTGGCGGTGGCTGGGCAGAGGGAGAGGGGCAAGCAGGCTTACAGCCAGCCCACCACCCCTGAGGCTCAGCGTTTTCTCCTAGCGTCTGACCGTGAGCACTTTTGGACAGCCTACCGGGCAGGGTGGTGCACCTGCATGCCTGGCACCCCGGAGCTCACGGAGTGGGGCCAGTGAACCCAGAGCAGGAGCTGCACACAGCAGCATCTTCTGTGAGGTCACGAGGGAGGACAAAGGAATCCGAGGCACATGGAACTGAACGGGAGGGACCACGGGACAGCATTAGCTACACTCCTTAGTGAAGACTGCTGCCCACTGGGAATCTACGGCAGTCACCAAGGGGGGTGAAAAGGTGTTTGTTGCCACGTTTAAAAAAGCAAAAAGAGAAATCTTAATGATGCCCTTTATTTAGCCAAAAACAAAAATATTGTTTCAACACATGATCGCTATAAGAAACAGGTATTTTATACATTTTTGGTGTGATCTGGGGATGTCTCACTCCGTGTGGCCACTGGCTACTCTGTAGCAAGGAAAAGCAGGACCCTGATTTTTTTTCAAAGTGGGGGTGTGTGCATGGGCACACACAAGCCAGGAAGGACCCCGCTCTGGACAGCAGGGCTTCGGACGTTTTTGCCTTCTTTCTGCTTTTCCACATTCCAGACTTGTACAAGGACGCATCACGTTTCGAAGTGAAGAAGTGTCCTCAATCAACTCACCTCGGCTCTGCCTGCGTGGCACTGCCATGTGAAGAATCCCCAGGAGAAAGTTGACAAGCTCAGGCACGAACCGCTGAGACAGGGCCACGTAGTCCAGGAACAGGCAAGCCACGAACAAGCCCTTCACCACGTCTTGCAGAGACAGGGTGGGGCACTGAGAAAGGGACGCGAGCAGTCACCCGTCAGCAGTGACGAGGCCGGAACGTACCCCGGCTTCTGTCTATCCCACAGCAGTGCCGAGCAGCAGGATCCAATCAGGCAGCGCCTTCCGTTTGGAGCAGCCACTGCAGTATGCAAACACTAACCATACACTTCATCAAGGGAAAGGGCTCTTTGGACTTTTTTAAGCCAAAAGGGGACAGAGCTTCACATCGGGCTTGATGTCTTCACCGCTAACTGGACCGGTGGTGTCTGGAGTCACACACCTGCCGTAACCAGCTAGGGTTGTTGAAGCTGTGCTCTGGGAGGGACCCCAGAGCTCCCGACTTGCTCACAGGCCCCTCTGTGCCAGAGGCTGGGGCACTTTCCTTATGCCAGACCTCCAGTCCACATCAGGACCCTTACTCTGCTCGACAACGCCCCAAGAGGATGGAGCAGGTCCTGACCCACCTGCGTGCAGAAGCAAGGACGTACCTTAGTGAGTAGCTGGCTCATACACACCAGTGCGGGAGTCACAACGGGGTGCCAGAAATCAGACGTTGGAAACAGCATCCCGGCAATTTTCAAATAAATGAGCTGGAAAGAGTGTCACCACATAGGTTAAAGAAGGAAACTGAAGTTTAATACTTGCCTATGAAGGGCCCACGGCAAGACGGCCTCTGAAACTCCTGGTGGGCGCACGATGGGGTCGGTGCCCGCCCTGCCCCCCTGCCCCTGCCCCAGTACGCCCGGCCTCACGTGCCGCGTGAGCCACACTCTTCTGGAGCATGCAGCGTTTCTCCAGGGCCTGTACCTGGAAACAGCATTTCCACACCTGGCTGTGCTATCCTGTGGGCCCGGCGGGGATTACAGCCCTGTCCTGGCTGCCATACTGGGGCTTCTAGCCTGGGGAGCAGCGAGTGGGGGACTGGCCTCTCAACATGGTTCTCACGGTGCTGCCGCCCCATCTGCCCGTCACGTGACAAATGGGTCCCACAGCTCCAGAACTCCCTTACAGCTGCTCAACAGGCCTCAGTCCTAAGCAACAGCCCATTACTCAGGAAGCATTTCTAGAAGCTCTTAGAGCCTAACTTCCTGTCAGGCAGCAGTGCAGGCCAGTGTGGTGTTGGGAGGGGGCGCAGCCTCACAGACCAGGTCCAGAGATGGACCCTCGCAGAAGCAGGGGCCACTGCCGTTGCTGGGACATGAAGCTACCTCAACGACACTCTCCCAAGAGGACATCTAAGAACAGGAATGTGCCGTTTTGTCTTAGGTGATGACAGCAAGCTATTACTTTCGGGGACACGGTGGGTCAGGTACAGCCCCAAGGCTGGCACACATGGCAGCAGAGAGGACCCCCTGCGCCTGGTTCGGCATGGCTGCCAGCCCCTCCCCCTTGTCCGGAGGCACAAAGAAGTCCTCCAGGGCACCAGAACTGGATCGCTCGGATCCATGGGAACTAGAAAATGTCAAGCACGCCCCAGTGGATCTCATTTCCTCTCCTCTACTCAGGCAGGAGCTCTAGTATCAACCAGAGAGCTCCAGGGCAGATGGAGAGACACAATGACATGACCCCTTGATGTGAGATGCCTCGGAAACCCGAGGGCAGGGAGACAGTGAAAGGGAGCCCACTGCCTCTCAGGCACCCCCTCCGGCTCCTCCCCCTGCCAGCAAGACGAGTGTGAGCTGAATCAGCAACACCCACATTTTGTGTACTGACTTGCACCCACTGTCAGGCCTACTGGGCTGGCAATGCTGGATCACCACCCCGCAGACCTGCCAAGAAGGAGGCGAATACCACGCTCATGCAGGGGCTAGGATGGAAGTTGGGTAGCACACCAACCTTCCCTGCCTCTCTCGGCCTCCCTTCTAACACACGTCAGTGGAAACAGGCTCCAAAGAGGCAGAGACTGGCTCTTCGACCACAGCTCTAGGTGCCCCCCGACTCACTGGTTAAATAGGAAAATGTGGAGGGGGCTAGGTAGAGGCTCACAGACCTAACGTCACCAGCAATGGTTCACGGACACTGGCTCAGGTCTTATTCTGGAGGGTCTATTAAAACCATTAACATAAATCCTTTATTTTTAAATTTCTGCCAATCATTGTTAATCCATTTCAACAGAAAGAGTAGAAAATGGACTGAGCAACTGTTTCTTCAAAGTCACAAAAGCTGACAATACAGACACAGCTGTTATAAAACCTAGAAATCTCAGAGCCATTCAATAATGTCTCTAGTGAATGAACAGACCTCAGAACCGAGCAGACCAGCCCACAGGTTCGGGTCCTTTGGGATATAAGCTGTTTCGTGGGCCCTAAATCTCTTTGCTGTGAAGACTGAATGTAGCCCTATTCATACAGAATCACACCAGAGGTTTGTTGTTATTAACTACTTTAGTGAACTGCTAACGGGTAACTAATCCTCTCAGGTTTTGTTCCACACCACCCTGGAGGATCTGGACCCCAGCCCTCCTTCCACACCACCTGCCCCATGCTCACTCATCAGCCCTTCCATGCTAAGACCCCAGCACAGGACTGGCCTCTGCTCACCACATCCAGCCCTGGGAAGGCCGCCCGACCTCTGGTCTCAACCATCCCTTCCATCTCATGCATGGCATCTCGGAGAACAAACTTTAGGGAGCTGCTTGCAGACTCGGGAAACAGCTGGCAAAGACTATACAGCTGCCTGTTCAACAGAAACATGATGGGGGAGACCGAAATCAGGTAACAAAACAGAGAACCTCCGAATCCCCACACTGACTGCTTTCCTTGAAGCCACCTGCTGAGTCAGGTCAGAACAGGAGCCCCTGTGAACCCACTTTTCTTCTTATTGATATCTGGCAGGCCTACATGGGGACCCACATCACTTTCCTAATAGTTTTTTATGATAATCTATACCCATTTTCGCCATTCCCTAAAAATGTGGTTCTAACTTCTGTGCAGCGATAGCAGGAGGAACTGTTTGTAATAACGGACCACAGGGAGACCGTTTCCCATGCCCAGGGTGGCTGACTGAGCTGAGGTGCTTCACGTGGGGTGCAACAACTCCTTCTAGAAGTCAGGGCAAAAGCCGGCTCCCGGGAGTGTTGCGTGGGGCAGCCTCTAGGCCACATGCTCTCACAAACCCAAAACTCTGCCTTAGGCCTCTCCCCAGCCCACGTGGCACCAGGAACCACACACAGTTCTCTGCCTTCAGAGGTCCCAGGGCAGCAAGGCCCAGAAACCAGCCCTGCACAGGACAGGAGCAGGCACACAAGAGGGACGTGCTTCCCTGAGAGACCCAGCCACGCACGCTTCCTCTGCTGTGTGGAACCAACTAGAGGGGGATGGGGTCCCAGAGCAAAACGAAATGCTGTTGACATCCTGTTCCTAACACCTCTCAGCCCACCCAGGTAGAGCTTGAAATTTCTCTAAATGAAACAGAAAATTAGCCATCAAATGCAGCTGACCCTTGAACAACATATGTTTGAACTGAGAGGTCCACTTGCACTCAAATTTTTTCAATAAATGTTTTGGAAAATTTTTTGGAGATTTGTGACCGTTTGAAAAAACACTTTCTTGTCTCTAGCTGACTTTCTTCTAAGAATGCAGTATACAAATGCACTTAGCATGTAACGTGTTAACCAACTGCTCACAGTATCGGTAAGGCTTCCGGTCAACAGTAGCTATTGTTTGTGGGAAGTCAAAGTTATGAGGGGATTTTCAATTGAGTTGGATTTCAGTCCCCTGGCCCCCATGTGCCAGATGAACTACGACAAGGGTCACTGTACTGTGAACAGTCTGAAGGGGCTCAACTGTCTGAAAGTGAACTTGTTTGAAGTTAAAAACATGCCCTACCTCTAAGGTGACGGGAACAGCGAGGGGGATGTCATGGCTGAGATCAATGCATGTGGTGAGGCCTGTTCACAAGGTTGACCCTGTAACTCCAGCATGTGTTCTTATGACTCTAAATAGGATAGAATTGTTCCACTCGACCCCACATTCCAGATAACCCACCATTTTTACTTACACAACCAACTTATCAATGACTCTGAGGTCTGGAGGATCATTTGTAGCCAAATCTCCAATGTATTCCAAAAGGAAGCCAAACAGTTTCTGCAAGAACATGGAATGGGCACAGAGCTCAGTGCTAACAAACCTATAGGCATTCCACACGTGCTCCCTACACCCCGGCTAAGATGGGGTGCAAGGGCTGCAACTCACAAAATTTGGGCAAAGAACCCTGCTTCGCGCGAGGAGGAGCAGAGAAAGGGAGAGCTCAGGCCCAGCTAGAGCAACGAACAGCTAACGGCGCCTCAGCCTTAGACCAAAATCATGAACGCACCAGCCCCACACCTCGTTCAGTAAATACACACAATTACTGAAAGAGGAATGGCGCACTGTTAGTTCCCCATGTCCTAGAGGTCTGGTTTTGCTACTTGGTGGCCATGTGAGGCAAGATCACCAGGCCTCAGTTTTCCCATGTGTGAAATGTGGGCATGGCCCCACTTCCCCGAGCCTGCTGCAGACCGCAGGGAGATGCACACCATGTCTCGGTCCTCCACCCGCTCTGCACACAGCCAGCAGGCACCTTGTGGCTGCAGGGCCAGGGTGCACCCATCCTGCGCCTGCCTTGGGCAGTTCCGATGCTCAGGTCAGGGGCCACCCTCTCAGCCCCAGACCCCACACACACTCGAACCAGCATACTTCCAATTTCGCTTTGTTTCCTGCTGCGAGACTTGGATGGTTGCACTTCTGAATTCTCTCCACCACCAAAAGCTGCTCCTCCGCTGACTTTCCGGATAATAAAGATCTCAGTTCTTCACAGGATTCGGGAGCTATTGAAATACAGAACACTCCACACTCACTGTCTGACGTGTGACTCACGGCCACTTCCGATAACACGGAATAAAGGCTAAACACAACCAAGTTCCTATTACTTCTTTTACTTTACCAAAGGGATGACCAAAGGTCTATTTTAGAGATAATTCACTTTGCCTCACATTACAATCACTGTAAATATGTGCAGTGTGCGCTGGTGTGACCTGTGAGGTCTGCCTGAAACAGGCTACTGGGGACCGGGTCCCGAGAACAGCTCCTGGAAGAAACAACCTCCAGCCTCTTCTTGATCAGGAAGTCATGTAAATGCCCAACATGTGGTGAGTCAAGGTGGTGACGTGGTCTCAGTGCCCCTACCTGAGACGGCCCCCAATGGAAGCCTCTCCCAAGGAAGCTGGCCTCACCAGCTGGTTTATCCTTTGCAAATTCCCAAAGTCAGAGGCAACTCAGAGCAGTCAGCAGACCTGGACTTCTCTCTCTAGGAGATGCTACGTGCCCGAACAAGAGTGCCCAGGCCTGAACACGGCTCTAACCTCCCAGGCCCCGCCTATGTCGGTGGGACTGTGAGGGTCCCTCGTCCCGCTGCTGGCCTGCAGACCAGCCTGAAGCCATGCAGCATGGGCCAGTGCTCTGGCCGGCATGTGGACCAGGTCCCGGGCAACAGCAGAGGTCCCTGACCCCAAGCAGAAAGGAGGCCGTGACCATCTGAGGGCCCCTGGACCCAAGCAGAAAGGTGGCTGTGACTGCCCGCAGGCAAGACTTTACAATGGGACGTGTCCACAAGTCCAGGTGTATCCTTGGTTCCCCATTCCCACGCAGCCCCTCAAGGCAAACGTGCCACCAAGTCATGGAGATTATCGTGAAACACAAGGAAGCCCACCTGCCTACCTGCGCACATGTAAGGCAGCTCAGTCCCGGCAGCTTCCCGAGCTTTTTGGCCATCTCCGCTTGTCGGCCTTCCCCCAGGCACCTGCCGCTGTGCTCCCTCGGGCCTCTCACTCTCCTCCTCGCTCTCCACACCTGACTCCAGGTCCGAGTGGCTATCTTCGGGGTCCTCCTCACTTGAGTCTTCGCCCTCCTCCTCCTCGCTCTCCCCAGCACCAGCTTCCCTGCTTTCCTCCTCAACGTTCATCCTTCCATCCTAGGAGCACATGGGACCTGAGGGGTCACTGCCTGGGGCAAACCGCAGTGCCGTGCAGCACCCAGGCGCTATCCCACTCGTCTGCAGGGAGCACGCCCTACATACTGCCGACGGTCCACTGGACCCGGGCCTCCCTGGGATGCTGTCCTGAGCCATGTCTCCCAAACCCCTGCCACCAAGATTCTGGGCTGGGCTCAGCTTCTCCCCGGGGTGACTGCAGGCAGCAGCAGCTGTGTGTCTGCCAGGCCCACTCGGGCCCCGGCCAGGAGCTGCCGAGGCGGCAGGACCTAATGCCTGGAGGGGATCTGACTGCACCCCAGCAACCCAGTGGTTTGTGAGCCCGGTTTCCTGTCTCAGATCCTTTTCTGCTCACACGTGGCCTACTTCTGTTTTTCTGCTCTGAACTGACTGATACACTTTCAAAGGGGGAACCTTCTGGGGTTCATGAATTAAAAACTGCACCAATCTCAGAAACTCAATAGTTCTACTCAATGGTTCACACTCTAAGCTCGAGTTGGCTGCTTCTGTATCAGTGCTGAGCTATGCTGCTAATCACACATAAACAAAAGCAGCCGGTCACGACAGGAGTCCCGTTCCTGGGAGATGCGGGGGACCTTGGCACAGCCCGCTCCACAGTGCTTGCCTCAGACACGTGGACACCAAGGAAGAACGGCAGAGAAAGAGTGTCTTTGTAAAGACCTGTGCTTTTTATCACATCAATGATAAGTCTATTGAACGAAATACCAGAAACTGTACTCTTTAAAAAAAAAATGATGAAGGTAACTGCCTTACTTTGTAAGAAAGCAGACGCCTGTCATCTTTATCCAGTATGAAGCCATCATTTAAGTCATCCGCTGAGGTATGTCTTGGTTTCTTAGTGTTTTCATCCTCATCCTTTCCAAGCATTCTTCGGAGCCTTTCGGCCTGAGGAGGAGGAAGAACAGCTGTAAGCTGTGCTCCGCGGACACGGGGGAGGCAGGCAGCCTGCTTCTAGTCTCCAGTCAATGTGCAAACACCTGGTAAGCATCCAACACAAGACTTTCCTGCTTAACAGAAATAAAAATAAATATGGGGGCAGAAATATTCTCTAGTCACAAGGCAGGCAAAACTGTTATTCTGAGGCCTTTCTGTCCAACTAGGCCGACCGGCCCTGCTTTCCACCCACCGCTCTGCAGCTGTGGAGGCAGAAGGACCCCTCACACTGAGGCCTGCACATGCTCAGGCAAGTAGCTCAACTGCTTTCTCACCCAAAAAACCACACCGACACAGGATGAGGCCAAGGCCAGCTGTAGACAGCATTTCTCCATTTCATTTGTCTTGATGTAATGGAGGCTAGAAAGCCGTTGGAAAACATAGAAAGGCAAGGAGCTCCGTACTGTGGGCGCTTGTTTGGAGGTATAAGGGATTAGAAGAAATGTCCATGTTTTATCTGCGTATTGTCTTTTTTTGCTTTTATAATGAGAAAACAGGTATTATAGTAAAATGAACATAAATTTTAAATAGCCTCAAAAGGTTCCACTGAGGAAATAGCACATCTCCATCTCACCAAACAATCCCAGGGCCGCACACGAGGGGGCTGCAGCTTTGCCCACAGCACCAGCCCCATCACCCACCTCCAGGCTCTTGAGCCGCTCCTGCGCCTCCTTTGCCAGTTCCTCTTCCGTTTTCATCCTGTTTGACGGTTGCGCCTTCATCTCAAAACCAAGCTCACGAACCATCATATCATAGGCATCAGGCTAGGGCAGACAGAAGAAATTTTTCATTTTTATTTTTGAAAAGGAAAGATCTGCACAGCCAGTTTCCTGTACATACCAGCAATGGCTGGGCACCATTAGGGAGAAGCTAAGCCGCAGAGGAAATCTTTTCTTCTTGAGAGAGAGCTATTGTGATCAGTCTTGAGAACATGTTTAGGTCATAGAGGACTTTTTGCTCCTAGGATATTCTCAAAATACACCTGCTTTAACAAACTAACATTGCTCATCTGGCGTGAAGCCCACAAAAGGGGAGCCTTGGATAAAGGGGCCAGCAATGGGGGGCAACAAAGATGCCCAGATGGCCACGTAACAGGGTAATCTGGTGAAATGCCAAGTATCTCCTAGAAAGCTGCTACCCAAATGAACACAATGTTTCTAATAACTCAGATTAAAAGCATGGTAGGAGCCAAATACTGTTTAACAAACCAACACACAGCACATCGGGAGACACGCAACAGGAGAACCCAAGCACCATCTGAAAGTCTCCCCCCAAAGTACTTCTCATACCAAGAAACAACCATTTTCTTTAATTATTCTGGAGTAGATATCGAAGTAACTTTGAGTCTGTTTCCACCCTGATGTAACACATACAACTTGATGAAGTTCAGCAGAAAACTTAAGTCCCAACAGAAACGGAGACTGGGAGCTGCCGAGGCAGCAAGCCGGCAGAGCAGCCCGGCCTCCGCCTTCCTGCAGAGCGAGGGCCCCGCGGCCGTGAGTGCAGCTCTGGTCTCGGTCACTCGGCGCGCACCTGGGGTCTGCTCCCTGACATGGGTGTTCTGCGTGCCAGGAGAGGGTGGATCTCTTCCCAGTCTCGGTCTAGCTTCTCCGTGAGCTCAAGGGCATCTTCTCGCTGGGCTTGTCTCTCCCTCTGGGGAAAGAACAGACATGGCACAGCCATTACTGCTGGACTCCAACCAGGCAGCCTGCTGTCAGTGTCCGGGCCACACACAGCCACCGCTGAGTCAACACCTAGGGTGTCAACAGAAAAGAGAGACCATGAGAAATCAGTGACTTAAAGGCAGAGCTACAAAATGTCATCACACAGAACTAATTTCCTGCTGTCAATCACCTAGATGCTCTGAGCAGTTGTTAGTAAAAAAGTGATGTTTTACAAATCCCGATATATAGCAAAATACTAAAATCAACCAAAAAAACCCCAAAACCACAAGCCATCCAAAGTATTTGCCTGATGAAATTTAAAATATTTCTATTCAAAATGAATGCTTTTATTAAAGCCATAGAAAATATTAAATACATTTCCCTAAGAATGTACAGGGAAAAAAAGCTCAAAACTATTTTGAGCGTCTTGGATGTGGGAGCTCCCCACAACAGGAATGCCACCTAACTCACCTTCTCCTGTCTGGACTTGGCGATGAGCTCTTCAATCAGTTCCTTGCGTGATTTTGGTCTCTCCCCCTCCTCACCTTGCTGCTGAGTGGCCTTCTTATGGAGGAGCCCGCCGCCACCTCCAAAATGGGCCGCGGTCAGCTCGGCTGGAGACAAAAAGCAGAGGACAGTCGGGTGACCCCAGGCGCTGGTTCAGGTGGCGCTCTCTGCCGACATTTCTCCAAGTACAGCCTTGAATATGGAACTGACACCACATTCAAGAAAAATCCCTCGGCACAGAAGCTGGCACAGACTAGGCCGTGGCACCTGAGAAAAACCCAGGATGAGCCATGCCAAGAAGACCAAGCCGCCTAGACGCTGACTGGAAACAGCAAGGCCCTGTTTGCTAACTGCAGTCACGGCTCACAAAGGCTCAGCAAACACAAAACAAGCTGGAACCCGAGTCTTGGGACGGAGGGCCCACGGTGGGGGCCTCTTCAGCCCCCATTCCTCACACCTCTGCAGGCAGACGCATGGCAATGAAAGGTCCTCCTGGCAGGAGACTGAGTCAGCAACTGCCACCCACTGAGTTACCCGGGCAGGGGAAGGAGATGAAATGTAGGAATCAGGGAATCGGGAATGGAAAGAAACCTTAAAAAAAAAACAATTTCTTGCATGAGAAAAATGGAGGCTTTTGATGTTACGTGATTTACCTTAAGTCTCTGCCAGGAGCACAAACAGAAACAACGTTTAAGTCGTCTTTCCTACAGGCCTTGGGCCCAGCCCCACACTCCCCGCCGGCCTCCCCTCTTGCTGGACTGGCGCTTCCTTCTAAACACTGCCACTAGGTCACACCAAGCTCCCCACCTGCGAGGGTGAGCATGCGTGGAGGAAAGAGGATACACTGCATTTAAACCTGGCTCCAGTCTCCCCCGAGGCCACCTTCCATCACATCAAGCTTCCTCCCAGACCAGGAGCCCCTGGTCCTCTCATCCTTACCAAGAGAACCCCAGCCAAGCACAGAGTGGCTCTGGGCTTTCCTCCTGCTCCACACCCCCAGGGGCCCCTGCAGCTGGCCGAGGCCAGCCCTCAACGAATGGCGATCCCACCTCTCCCGCTGCTTGGGCCAAAGCCCTGGGCCTCGGCCTGGGTTCCTCTTCCTCTCCCAGGCCTGACATCTGATCCATCAGGACATCCTGTTGGCCCTGCCCTGTTGGACTGTGAGCTCCAGCTGCCTGTCACCATTCCTCGCTCACCCCTGGCCATTCTGGCCCATCCCAGGCAGGCTCTCTCCTGAGGCCTGTGACCGCTTCCCCAGCAAGAGTGCTCAGGGCTGCATGGCCCTTGGGTCTTTGCATGGCCACCACCTTCTCAGGGAGGCCGATCACTACCTAATGGCAAGGCCCAGCCTGTCTGGCTCATTTTTACTCCTCATTTTTGCTTTTCATCCGTCTGCACAGTTCAGTGATGAGTTTTATGAGCTACAGGACGGCTTTGTTCACTGCTATTTCCCCAGACCCAAGAGCAGCCTGGCACATAAGCCAGTATTTGCTGAATTAATGAATGAAGGTTCCTTGGCTTCCTGGAAAATTCAGCACATCAGAAAACACGACTCATTTAGCATTCTAGCAATTCAAGGTTGTTCACAGTATTTTCTGAAGATAAAAATTTATAAAATTCCAACTAGTAAGTCAGTACTACATAAGATTCAGAATTCTTGGAAAAAGAAAAAAATTCAAAGCTTCCATCAGTGTACTTTTATAAGAATAAGAAAGCTTTCTAGATACTCATTTATTTTAAACCCAAACAGTTTACCTTACAGTAGCATAAACACTCGTTTTCCCAGTGTGAACCGAGCAGCACCGTGGTGTCAGCTCAGGGTGACATGGACTGGGGGTTGGCGGCAGGGCCCTGGGGAAGCTCCCACCCCCGCCTTCACACGGCCTACTGCAGCAGGCCACTGGGCAACCCCTGCCTACAGGCAGACTGAAGAGGGAATTCTCCATCCAGGACATACTGTGGTATGGAGCTGGACAAAATAGAGTGTTTCCTAATGATTCATTTTTGTCTCCAGTGTAAGAGGTTTTCCTTTTGTAGTTATATGGTTTGATCAGCTCGTAGAACCAAAGGATGATAAAAAATCTCAAGTGAACAGCTGAGTCCCCAGGACCAACACTTGGAAGAAGTGGGACGGAGCTCTCCACTCGTCACCTGAGCACCACAGTCTTCGGCCCAATGTCAGGCTGCTCACTGGGTAAGGAGAGACCAGACCACCCAACATGACGGTATCGGGCAGCCACCTTCATCCACAAGGACTTGTGACTCCCTAGATGGACACGTTTAATGGTGAAGCAAGCAAGAAAAGTTTGAGATGATGAAGTGTGCAGAGAGGCACTGCCACCCCTCCATGACCCCGTAGCTGCAGGCCCCCTCCGGGGCTATGGAGCAGAGGCACGGGCCACCCTAGTTCCTAAGCCTTCCACCACAGCATTACCCAAGTATCAAAAGGCAGTCATGGACTTTAATGCCTTAGCTTCCCACACACTACAAAGACAAAGCTCTGAGTCAGTTTCAGTTTTGTGCAGTCTTGCTCTGAAGATGTTACGCTGGAAAATGGGGTACTCCAACTGTAAGGAACACAAACATGACTGCCACTTTATACAGGGTCCAAGATGATCAGATTTGGGCTGAGTCCAAACTCAGTTCGGTTGTACTTAGGGTCAGTTAATGCTAAAATTTAACTTGCTTTGTTACTATCTGTAAATAAGCAGCTCAATTATTATTCTCCCACAAAACTCATAATTGGTTCCACAGTTAGTAAAGATTAAAAGAACTATATAAACACTGTGAGGACAAACATTAGGTCAGAACTGTCAGCGGCAGCCAAAGAGCACTCAGGAGCCGGCAGGGCCGGGGCAGGGCGTCTATCCACAGCCTGACCCACGGGTTGGCTAGATCACCTTGTCTCTCTGAGCTCGTGGGTAAAATGCGACGGGGTGATGTTCATGTAAAATTAAGGGCTGCTGAATCGTCTCTCAGCCTACAGAAACCTGCCTGTCTGTACATGTCCTATCTATAAAATGTACCTTCTTAAAGTCCTAAAAGTAAAAAAATATACAAAAAGCCCTGTTACATGTAGTTTCTTATGAGGTTAAGGACCAGGGACACTGCTATCCAAAACCATTTCTCGAGGGCTCCGCGAAGGGCACTGAGCAGACCACAGCCCGGCCCCAGCCCGTACCAGACAGAGCTCCTCCTCCTGCCGCGCCATCATCGCTGTCCACAGCGTCGTCATGCTTTTCCATGTCTGCCAAAGACTGGCCATAATGAGTTAATTCCTCATCTTCGTTTAGGTTGTAGATGTTCTTTTTTTCATGTTGTCGCTGACAGAAGAGAAAAGGTATCAGCTTCCTAAAGTTTCCATATCTACTAAACAGCAAAAACCAATTATTTTCCCATTATTCGTGCAATGTGACAATGCAGCCTGAACAGCTTTAAGATTAATGTAGGTCATCTGAGCGATGATCCAGTGTAAAGAGGACCCACCGAAGGTGAATGAACCAACGGACCAGTCTCAGCTGCCGGAGCCTCAGGCAACCCTCCCCACCAGGAGTGTCCCACGGTCCACACGCCTCCACCTAGCCTCACTGACAGCAGCAGTGCAGTCCACTCCAGGACACACCACGGCGGCACACTCTGGGCAAGGTGCTTGCCCACCCAACTGGTATTTACAGAGTGCTGCTTCTCTGGGCCAGCTATGCAAGGTGTACGTAAGGCCCTCCTCCTGGCGAGGGGCCCCTGCGAGGTACTCATGGACACTGGGGCAAAATGCCTCCTCACGGAGACCGCCCAGCTGTCTGCATACCTGTTGTTCCAGAGCAAACCTCTTCATCATCTTTTCCTCTGGGCTCATGCCGCTGTTATATTCTCCAAAGCGTCTATCAGTAAATATGTTGGCCTTATCTCTTTCTTTGTATTCCTTTAGTAAAGTCTGGGTGCGCTGAAAAACAGATCATCAAAGAATCTCACACTGGTCCCAGGAACTCTGAGCTGATGGCTTGATGATCTGCACCACCAAAGGGGAAATGCTCCACGGGGGACAAAGGATGTTCCTAGTGAACTGGCCATTCTGTATGCCTTTGGCCACTGAAACCCACAGTCCAAAAATTACTGAGGGGAAACTGGGTTGCTGCACACAACGGAGGCAGAGAGAATGGTGTCTGGAGCCGAGGGGGCTCTCTAGGGTGTGCTGCGTACTTCCACGCCCAATGCTGAAGGTCATAGAGAAGCCACAGCGACCACAGAGAAGGCAGAGCCACTGAGCACTCAGAGGGGACGCCATCAGGTAAGGAAGCCAGGGGGCCGGGGTTCCAGCTGAGAAGCAGGGAAAGTGGAACAAAGGGCTGAAAGGAAGCCACATGTCCTCTACAACACGACCAATTATGGACACAAAGGCTGTAGGGGCATTGCTGGTCTTCTCTGCCTGTCGTACAAACGTGTTCACATGTATATACATACAGCCAATCCTGGTTATCCTTGGATTCCAGATTTGCAAATTTGTCTATTTGCTAAAATTTATTTGTAACTCCAGGCCAACATTCATAGCACTTTGGTGGCTGTCCATGGATATGTGTAGAGGCCTGGAAGATGCACTCAAGACTGTGGACCCTGAATCCCATGAGCCCACCACTTCCCAGCTAGAACTCTGGGACATCTAACCTCTCCATCCCCCATTGGCCTCACCTGTAAAAAGGGACAACATGTAGGACGCACCTCAGGCTACTGCTAAAGGGATCACAGGAGCTCAAAGACGGCTCAGAATAGAGCTGGGCAGGGTGACTTGAGTCTGCATTTGGCTCTCAGCTCCACCACCTCCAACCAAAACAAAGTTACACAACTGGTCCTTGTCTCAGTTTCCCCATGTGCAAATGGGATAAAACAGGACTGCCCTCAGAAGCGTGACTGAGAAGATTAAATGTAGACTTAACACAATGCCTGTCCAGTGGTAAAGGATCAACAGGTACATTACCTTTTGTTATTTTACAAATTCTGTGAGAAGAGAGGAAACCAAGGCACAGCTATTAAGTGGTGGCGTTGGGCCTGGCACCTGCAGTCTCAACACAAAGCCCACCCTGACTGTACATTCAGGCAGCCACCCCCCCGACACTGCTGCCCCCACCTGGAGGAGAAAAGACATAAAGGACAGCCCACTTGTGAAGGACTGTCAGATCCCACCTTGCCAACCTCATGTGTCCCTAGACACGCATCATGCTTTAACTCAAACACACGGCCTGTGTTCCCTCCGGGCAGATGAACTCTCGACCCCGTGCTGTGCCACAACCCCCAATACATGGGACGGTGTGCCTTTGTCCCCACCTCTGACCATCCTGCTCACCCTCCTGAGCTCAAGTGTGACTCCTTTGAAGAATTTTCTGACTTTCCTATCGCACCTGACTGCGAGGTCCCCAGCACTCAGTTCCTGGCTCTGATTCCTTCAAATACTTGATTTTCTACTCTGGGCCAAGCCCTGGGGATTTAGAGGAAGCAGCACCTGCCCGTCCCTTCCTCCCATTATTCACCCCAGGCCTTTAGTGCAGCAGGGAGGTGGACCTGGCTGAGACTGGAAGCAGGAGCCACCTGCCTTATCTGGGCTGCTGGCTTGAGAAAGAGTCAGAAGTGGCTGAGCTGACCCCTGAGAGATCTTGGGGTAAATTGCCTTTTTTTGGACAAACTGAGTTACAAGAAGCAAAGAAAGGACAACAGGTTGGGGCCAGACTGTGAGAGTCTGAGGATGCCAAACTGGAGAGGAGCTAGTATTTGGAAAACGCTCACTATGCACCAAATGTGATATCGCATTGAATTCTCACAACCACCATGACAGACAGGATGTGTATTACTGTCTCCACTTTAGAAATGAGAAAACTGAGGCTTAAGAAGTGAGGACAAGGATTAAAGGTGGTGGCATAAGAGCTGAGACAGAGGCTTCCTCCTAAAACTGCATATAATACAAAAATATAATTAATACAACTACTCCTGAAAGAACAACAGGAAAGAGGACTGTGCCAGACTGCATACACCTGGAGAAAAGAATAAACCTCACGGAAGAGGGTAACTTACCAAAGCCAAGGCCTGGTGGGACCCAAGCCCACCCCCACCCCAGCTCACAGGTAGGAGGAAGAGAAACAGAGTGGGGAGGGAGTAGAGGTCTGGGACTGCTGAATACCTAACTCCGGAGATCTGGTCTGGGAGCACAAACCTACATTTCATGGTGCTTACATGGTACTCTCATGAGTACAGGATTGGAAAACTAAGACAGGAAGAATTCCTGGAGAGACAGAGATTCCAGCCGCTTGTGGAAAGCAGGGATTCATATCTGGCTGTTCTGGGACAAAATATAAGTGGGCAGTCTGAGAGACTTTCTAACAAGGAAGCCCTTAGCAAGAGGGCTGGTAAAGGCACTAGGACTGCACAGGGCTTACAGCTCAGGAGAAAGGACAGGTAGACAAAATTGTCCGCATGCACTCTGCCCAGTAGGTTGGGAGCTTTCACAATCTTCAGGTTCTCCAGCTCCCTGGCTGGCTACACAGCTCCAAGGACACCCGCCATGATACGCAGCCTACTGCGCCTTTCTCCCGGCCAGCCCCACCTGCCTCGCAAACCGGCAAACCCTACCCTGGCATTTGGCCAGCCAGAGGGAAGACCTGTCTACAGCAACTACAAACGCAAAGCATAGAGGCTTATACCTGTGTGCTTGGCCCACTGGTTCAGGCAGTGGAGACAGGCATAGCACCGGGAAACAGGAAACAGCTCATTCCTCTCCCCAGGCACCAATACCCTCCCAGGTGAACCCCGACATTACTTCAAGGGCTGAGCAGCTCCAGAGGGTAGAGCTTGTGGGCACTAGAGGGCGCCATATACAAATATGAAATGCCAAAGGAACCTGCTTCAAAGTAAAATTATTAATATAACTCCTGAGAAAGATTTAAATGACATCGACCTCATGAATCTTCCTGAAGGGAGTCCAAAATAAAAATCATTAACATGCTCATGGAGGTACGGAAACATTCAAGAACTCAGGAATGAATTCCGGTCAGAGATCCAATCATTGAAGAGCACAATGGAGGGTATTAAAAGCAGATTAGATATGGTGGAGGAGATGATAAATGAAATAGAAACAAGGGAAGAGGAATACAAAGAAGCTGAGGCACAGAGAGAAAAAAGGATCTCTAAGAATGAAAGAATATTGAAAGAACTGTGTGACCAATCTAAACAGAACAATATTCACATTATAGGGGTACCAGAAGAAGAAGAAGAGAGAAAAAGGGATAGAAAGTGTCTTTGAGGAGGTGATTGCTGAAAACTTCCCGAGTCTGGGGAAGGAGATAGTCCCTCAGGCCATGGAGATGCACAGATCTCCCAACACAAGGGACCCAAGGAAGACAACACCAAGACATATAATAATTAAAATGGCAAAGATCAAGGATAAGGACAGACTATTAAAAGCAGCCAGAGAGAGAAATGAGAGACCATACAAAGGAAAGCCCATCAGGTTATCATCAGACTTCTGAAACCTTACAGGCCAGAAGGGAGTGGCATGATGTACTTAATGCAATGAAGCAGAAGGGCCTGAACCAAGATTACTTTATCCAGCAAGATTTTCATTTAAAATTGAAGGAGGGATTAAACAATTTTCAGATAAGCAAAAGCTGAGAGAATTTACCTCCCATAAACCATCTCTACAGTGTGTTTTGGAGAGAATGCTATAGACGGACGTGTTCCTAAGGTTTAACAGCTGTCACCAGAGGTAATAAAACCACAGTTAAGAAAGTAGAACAGCTAACTACTAAGCAAATACAAAATTAAATTAACTATCCCCAAAGTCATCAAGGGATAGACAAAGAGTACAGAATATGATATCTAATATATAAAGAATGGAGGAGGAAGAAAAAGGAGGAGGAAAAAAAAAAGAGAACCTTTAGATTGTGTTTTTAATAGCATATTAAGTGAGTTAAGTTAGACTCTTAGATAAGGAAGTTAACCTTTGGTAACAACGAATCTAAATCCTGCAATGCGAATAAGTACATATCTATTGATAATCACCCTAAATGTAAATGGACTGAATGCACCAATCAAAAGACATAGAGTCACTGAATGGACAATAAAGCAAGACCCATCTATATGCTGCCTACAAGAGACTCACTTTAAACCCAAAGACATACACAGACTAAAAGTGAAGGGATGGAAAAAAGATATTTCATGCAACTAACAGGGAGAAAAAAGCAGGAGGTGCAGTACTTGTATCAGACAAAATAGACTTCAAAACAAAGAAAGTCACAAGAGACAAAGAAGGACATTACATAATGATAAAAGGGTCAATCCAACAAGAAGATATAACCATTATAAATAACTATGCACCCAATACAGGAGCACCTACATATGTGAAATAAACTAACAGAATTGAAGGGGGAAATAGAATGCAATGCATTCATTCTAGGGGACTTCAACACACCACTCACTCTCAAGGACAGATCAACCAGACAAAATAAGTAGGGAGACAGAGGCACTGAACAACACATTAGAACAGATGGACCTAACAGACATCTACAGAACTCTACACCCAAAAGCAGCAGAATACACATTCTTCTCAAGTGCACATGGAACACTGTCAAGAATAGATCATATACTAGGCCACAAAAAAGAGCGTCGGTAAATTCAAAAAGATTGAAATTGTGCCAAACAGTTTCTCAGACTACAAAGGTATGAAACTAGAAATAAATGACTCAAAGAAAATGAAGAATCCCACCAACACAGGGAGGCTTCACAACATGCTCCTAAATAATCAATGGATCAATGACCAAATAAAAACAGAGATCAAGCAATATATGGAGACAAATGACAATAATTCAACATCACAAAATCTGTGGGATGCAGCAAAGGCTGTGCTAAGAGGAAAGTATATTGTAATACAGGGCTACCTCAAGAAAGAACAACAATCCCAAATGAGCAGTCTGAACTCACAATTAACAAAACTACAAAAAGAAGAACAAATGAGGCCCAAAGTCAGTGGAAGGAGGGACATAATAAAGATTAGAGCATAAATAAATAAAATCGAGAAGAATAAAATAGAAAGAATCAATGAAAGCAAGAGCTGGTTCTTCGAGAAAATAAACAAAATAGATAAACCCCTAGCCAGACTTATCAAGAAAAAAAGAGAGTCTACTCACATAAACAGAATCAGAAATGAGAAAGAAAAATCACTACAGACACCACAGAAATACAAAGAATTATGAGACAATACTATGAAAAATTTTATGCTAACATACTGGATAACCTAGAAGAAATGGACAATTTTCTAGAAAAATAAAACCTTCCAAGGCTGACCCAGAAACAAACAGAAAATCTGAACAGACCTATTACCAGCAACGAAATTGAACTGGTATAAAAAAGTATCTACGAACAAAACTCCTGGGTCAGATGGCTTCACCGCTGAATTTTATCAAACATTTAGTGAAGACCTAATACAAATTCTCCTTAAGTTTTCCAACGAGTAGATGAAGAGGGAATACTTCCAAACCAATTCTATGAGGCCAGCATCACTCTAATAGCAAAACCAGGCAAAGAGACCACACACACAAAAAAAGAAAATTACAGACCAATATCCCTGATGAACATAGTTGCAAAAATACTCAACAAAATATTAGCAAACCGAATTCAAAAATACATGAAAAGGAACATCCATCATGATCAACTGGGATTTATTCCAGGGATGGAAGGATGGTACAACATTCGAAAATCCATCTACATCATCCACCACATCAACAAAAAGAAGGACAAAAACCACATGATCATTTCCATAGATCCTGAAAAAGCATTTGACAAAATTCAACATCCACTCATGATAAAAACTCTCAACAAAATGGGTATAGAGGACAAGTACCTCAACATAATAAAGGTTATATATGACAAACCCACAGCCAACATTATACTTAACAGCGAGAAGCTGAAAGCTTTTCCTTTAAGAGTGGGAACAAGACAAGGATGCCACTCTTCCCACTTCTATTCAACATAGTACTGGAGGTCCTAGCCACGGTAATCAGACAACACAAAGAAATAAAAGGCATCCAGATTGAAAAGGAAGAAGTTAAACCGTCCCTGTTTGCAGATGATATGATATCGTACATAAAAAACCCTAAAGAATCCACTCCAAAACTACTAGATCTAATATCTGAATTCAGCAAAGTTGTGGGATACAAAATTAATATGCAGAAATCTGTAGCATTCCTATACACTAACAATGAACTAGCAGAGAGAGAAATCAGGAAAACAATTCCATTCAAAGTTGCATCAAAAAGAATAAAATACCTAGGAATAAACCTAACCAAGGAAGTGAAAGACCTATACCCTGAAAACTACAAAACACTCATGAGATAAATTAAAGAAGATACCAATAAATGGAGACACTTCCCATGCTCATGGATAGGAAGAATTAATATTGTCAAAATGGCCATTCTGCCTAAAGCAATCTACAGATTCAATGCAATCCCTATCAAAATACCAACAGCATTCTTCAACGAACTAGAGAAAATCGGTCTAAAATTCACATGGAACCACAAAAGACCCCGAATAGCCAAAGCAATTCTGAGAAGGAAGAATAAAACTGTGGGGATTATGCTCCCCATCTTCAAGCTCTACTACAAAGCCACAGTAATCAAGACAATTTGGTACTGGCACAAGAACAGACCCATAGACCAATAGAAAAGACTAGAGAGCCCCGATATAAACCCAAGCATATATGGTCAGTTAATATATGATAAAGGAGCTATGGACATACAAATGGGGAAATGACAGCCTCTTCAACAGCTGGTGTTGACAAAACTGGACAGCTACATCTTAGAGAATGAAACTGAATTATTGTTTAACCCCATACACAAAAGTAAACTCAAAATGGATCAAAGACCTGAATATAAGTCATGAAACCATAAAACTCTTAGCAGACAACATAGGCAAAAATCTCCTGAATATAAGCATGAGCAACTTCTTCCTGAATGCATCTCCTCGAGCAAGGGGAAAAAAAGCAAAAATGAACTCATGGGACTCCATCAAACTAAAAAGTTTCTGTACGGCAAGGGACACCATCAACAGAACAAAAAGGCATCCTATGGTATGGGAGAATATATTTGTAAATGACGTATCTGACAAGGGGTTAACATCCAAAATATATAAAGAATTACATGCCTCAACACCCAAAAAACAAAGAACCCGATTAAAAAATGGGCAGAGGATATGAAGAGACAGTTCTCCAAAGAAGAAATTCATATGGGCAACAGACACATGAAAAGATGCTCCACATCAAAGGGGAACCCTCCTACACTGCGGGTGGGAATGTAAATTAGTTCAACCATTGTGGAAAGCAGTATGGAGGTTCCTCAAAAAACTCAAAATAGAAATACCATTCCCAGGAATTCCACTCCTAGGAATTTACCCTAAGAATGCAGCAGCCCAGTTTGAAAAAGACATATGCACCCCTATGTTTATCGCAGCACTATTTACAACAGCCAAGAAATGGAAGCAACCTAAGTGTCCATCAGTAGATGAATGGATAAAGAAGAGGTGGTACATATACACAATGGAATATTATTCAGCCATAAGAAGAAAACAAATCCTACCATTTGCAACAACATGGATGGAGCTAGAGGGTATTATGCTCAGTGAAATAAGCCAAGCCGAAAAAGACAAGTATCAAATGATTTCACTCATATGTGGAGTATAAGAACAAAGAAAAAATACTGAAGGAACAAAACAGCAGCAGACTCACAGAACCCAAGAACGGACTAATAGTTACCAAAGGGAAAGGGACTGGGGAAAATGGGCGGGAAGGGAGGGATAAGAGGGAAAAAGGGGCATTACAATTAGCAGATATAATGTTCGGGGGGCACGGGGAGGGCTGTACAACACAGAGAAGACAAGTAGTGATTCTATAGCATCTCACTACGCTGATGGACAGTGACTGTAATGGGGTATGTGGTGGGGACTTGATGATGGAGGGAGTCTAGTAACCATAATGTTGCCCATGTGATTGTAGATTAATGATAACAAACAAACAAAAAGATGCTCCACATCACTAATTATCAGGGAAATGCAAATTAAAACCCCAGTGAGATCACCTGACACAAGTAAGGATGGCCAGCATGGAAAAGACTAAGAACAACAAATGCTGGCGAGGATGTGGAGAAAGGGGAACCCTCCTACACTGCTGTTGGGAATGTAAGCTAGTCCAACCATTGTGGAAAGCAATATGGAGGTTCCTCAAAAAACTCAAAATAGAAATACCATTTGACCCAGGAATCCCACTCCTTGGAATTTACCCAAAGTATACAACTTCTCAGATTCAAAAAGACATATGCACCCCCATGTTTATTGCAGCACTTTTTTAATAGCCAAGATATGGAAGCAACCAAAGTGTCCATCAGTAGATGAATGGATAAAGAAGAGGTGGTACATATACACAATGGAATAGTATTGAGCCATAAAAAAGAAACAAATCCTACCATTTGCAACAACATGGATGGAGCTAGAGGGTATTATGCTCAGTGAAATAAGCCAGGCGGAGAAAGACAAGTGCCAGATGATTTCCCTCATTTGTGGAGTATAAGAACGAAGCAAAACTGAAGGAACAAAATAGCAGCAGACTCAGAGACTCCAAGAAGGGACTAGTGATTACCAAAGGGGAGGGGTGTGGGAGGGTGGGTGGGGAGGGAGGGAAAGGGGATTGAGGGGTATTATGTTTAGTACACATGGTGTGGGGGGTCATGGGGAAAACAGTGTAGCACATAGAAGGTAATTAGTGAATCTGTGGCATCTTCCTATACTGAAGGACAGTGACTGCATTGAGGCATGGGTGGGGACTTGATAATATGGTTAAATGTAGTAACCACATTATTTTTTCATGTGACCTTCATAAGAGCATATATCAATAACACCTTAATAAAAAAAAAAAAAGGGAAGACAAATGTGTCTACTCCGGAGCCCACACCATGGGAAACCCTGCCCTGGACAACTCATCAGAAGTCATTTGTAAGTTTGTCTGGTCTGCTATACACACTGGTGGCCTTACGCCATTTAAAGAGTAATTGGATTGCACTCTGTGTGACAATATAGCTTATGAGCTCTGGAAGGTAGGGCCTAAAGCTAAAATTTACCTTTATCTCCCCAGTACCTAAAACAGAGTTTAAAC
Source organism: Smutsia gigantea (assembly GCA_032199065.1). NCBI lineage: Eukaryota > Metazoa > Chordata > Mammalia > Pholidota > Manidae > Smutsia > Smutsia gigantea. The sequence goes on along the minus strand of JAVSCE010015738.1, from coordinate 49,481 downwards.
ATATGCTTTAAGCGGATCATGAAAGCTTCACAGACATTCAAACCCAGTGCAAGTCCCCAGCCCTTATTAGTTGTGTGACCATAGGAAATTTACTTTCCTTCCTGTGCCTTAATTTTCCCACCAACCTACTAATATACCTTCCTCAAAGTAACAATAAGTATTGTTGAACAAACCAATTAACATGTCTCAGAAGCTGCACATTGAATGCGTTTTGAACTTAATTTGAAAAGTACAGAATACTCTGGGACCTTAACTACACCAAAGATGGAAGCTGTGAGACTCTCTAGAAAAGGGAGCATTTCAGTTACCCTGCAAGGGCAGGTCATGTGCTTCGAAGGAAAGACAGACTTATTCATCAAATATCTATTGAGCATCCTATGTAATACACCATCCCGTCCAGAAGACCCACGGTCCCTAAACCAGCAGTGCTCAATGTCTCGCAGAAGAAAGGTGACAGTTATGTATAGGTGCCACGACAGCACAGGACCGGTCAACTCTGCCCGAGGGAGACGGAGGAGTCGTCCCAGGGAGAGAGTGGTGTGCTGGATTTCGGAGGGCAGGGCTTTTCCCGGGGCCGCAGAGCGTGAAGCCAGTCTAACATACGCTCGCTCTATGTGACATAACATCCAACTGGGCCAGCGGTGTCCTAAGGACTTGAAGTGAACGGATTTGATTCTTCCAGAGCCCTAGGATCTCCGTTTTACAGACGAGAAAACCGAGACACAGAGCTCGCCCCAGGCCTCCTGGCCGGCCAGGGTGTGGCCCGAGTCCTGGCGCGCAGGCTCCCGAGTCCGCGCTGCGCCGCAGAGGTCCTGAAAGCAGGGCGCGCGGCGGCCAGGCCCGAGCGGGCCTCAGGGGGTCCGCGGGGAGCGGTGCCCGGCTTACCTTCTGGAGGGCCCGCGCGCGCGACACCCCGGGCAGCCCCACGTCGTGGCGCGTCTTCCTGCCCAGGACATGGAACTTCTGCCTGTTGACTTTCACCTCGAACGGGTTGGGGTTGGGCCTCGCGCAGCCGCCCCGCGCGACAGCCGGGGCCCCGGGTGCCTTCCGGCGCGCCCCGGCCGACCTGGCCTTGCCCATGGCCACGCGCCGCGCCGCTAGGGGCCCGGCTCCCCACGGCCTCGGAGCGAGGGGCGGGCACCGGCCGGCGGCCGCGACAGCCGGCTCGAGAGCGGGCTCCTGCGGGCAGCACGTGCGCGGACGCGAATCGCTGGTTCACTTCTCCACCAGGGTCCCCGGGGAGCGTGCACTTCCGCTGACGTACCGGACCTTCCCGCTGACGTGTCATCGCGCTCGGCTCAGCCTGCGCGCCCATGGGCTGCGCGGCTACAGCTCCCGTTTCCGCCTGCGCGCGGCTTGCCGGGAGCTGTAGTGCCTGGCGGGGCGTCGCAGCCGCCTCAGGACGCAGCGACGGGGAGAGCGCTCGGGCGCCTCTCCTGGGAATCCGTTAGCGCAGCCGGCCGCTGGACGAGTAGGCGGCGGCGGCCCTCTTGTGAGCCGCTCCCTAGGGTGGGGCTCGGCGGAGACCCGGGTGACCCCGGAGCCGGGCCCTGAGGAGAGCCGCGCGCCAGGCCTGGACGATGGGGCGGAGAGTCCGGGACTCAACGAGGCGCCACGGACCGCAGACGCCCGTGGCGGCCGGGCCGCCAGCTCCCCCTGCCCCACCCCCTGCCCCGCTGGAGTCCCGGGCCTCGAGGGCGCGGTGTCTCTGGGCCAGCGGCGGCGGCGGAGCGGGTGGTGGCCGTGAAGCTGGAGAACCTCGTGGCCAGCTCGCTGTTGCTGAAGCGCGCCAAGGTGGGTGCTCGGCGGGCGTCGGAGCCGGCCGGGAGGCGCACGCGTAGGCCCCGCCGCCTCACTCGGGAGTGCGGGCCAGCTGGGCCTCCCTAAAGCTCAGGCTTCCTGCACCCCTTTCAGCAGCTCGGGACCCAGGTGGAGGTAGCCTGCGCTCTGCGCTTGTTAGTCTGAGCCTGTTGCCTAGGCCTCCTTGCTCGCCCGCATCTTCGGGTCACAGTGTTGCTTCAGGACCAGGCCAGGAGAGACCTGCCCCGGGAGGGGCGAAGTCCGCAAGCAAGAACCTAGCCTTTGTGGTCTTTAAAGGACAAAGCAGAGCATCCTGTAAACTACCTTGGGCGAGACCTTTCCGTTAGTGTTTTAGACCGTTTAGCATAGCTTCTTGGTCCTGAGGCCTTATCGTGTGTAGAGTGGGTTTTAGCACCACGTGGTGACAGATTAAACAAATTAGTAAGGATTCACTCTTAATGTCAATGTAGAAGCAGCAGTTGGCATTTCCCTTCTGCTCGGAGACCCCTGGGGTGGAGTCCTATGCCTGGGACCTCGTGCCTCCCTCTCGTCTCCCTCTAGCCTCTGGAGCGATCACAGAGCCGGTGACAGAGCTACATACCCATAGCTCTGCACCCCTTTGGTTACGGCGATGGAGCAGCTGCTTGGTCTTTGTGCCTCTGGTGCCACATTGGCCAGCGCTGCATATTTGAGATGATCTGGAAGGAGTATTTTATACGCAGGGCTTCATGGTTTGGTCCTGAGCACAGATTGCCAGGTGGTCCTCCTGGTGACATGGGATGCTGTTTAGAGCATCGGTAAATTCATCGTGTGATTGGAATAGCGAATAGTGTTATGTGAGAGAAATTTGGAACACAGCTATTTCAGATCTTTCGTTTTTTGTTTCCTTTTTAAGATTTCCCTCCTTCCTGTTTGTGTCCTATGTGCCTTTTAAGAGGAAAGACCTTGGTTAGAAAGTAGGTAGTTTTCTTAACATCTTGGAGACCCTGAGTCAGAAACGTGTGGGAATTTCTGGAGTAACAGTAACAGTGAGGGTGCAGAGAAATAGTTCCGAATTTAATAAAAGTTTAAATGGGAGGATCTGGATATGAATAGTGAACTTCTATAAACTGTTTCTTACATTAAGAGTCGAAAATAGAGACCTTAGGTTTTTCCAAGTTGGAAACTCTATTTGTTTATTTGCTTTAGGAGCTTAAAGAGTATTTCCAGGGAGTGTCTCCTTGGACACACATCTGTTCGTAGCTAGCTCCCCGTTCAGTTTCTCTGGCTTGTATATTAGAAAAGTTAGTTTTCAAATGAGTAAATACAGCACAACAGTTCTCTGTGGGCCCTGGGAATTGCAATGTTGGCTTAATATTAGAGAGTCCAGTCATTTCAGGATTTATTTAAAATAAAATCAGTCTCTCTCTTTTTGGTCACAAACAGAATATTTGTTATCATCTTTTCTCCTTTTCAGGGATGTTGGTAGATAATGCTGCATTGAAAAAGCTGTTTGTGTGTCACTATGTCAGGCACATTTTAAGAAAATATAAAATGATAATTTAGGGTGATTATTGATAGATATGCACTTATTGCCATTGCAGGCTTTAGATTTCATGATTACCAAAGATTCAAGGGTAATTTATTTACTATCTAACAATCTATCTTAACTCAGTACGCAATTACAAACACAGTCTAAAGGTTTTTTTTTTCTTTTTCTTCTTCCTCCATTCTTTATATATTAGGTATCATATTATGTACTCTTTGTCTATCCCTTGATGACTTTGGGGGTAGTTGATTTAATTTTAAATTTGCTTAGTCATTAATAGGTCTGCTTTCTTTGCTGTGACAGCTGTTTAGCCTTAGGAACATTTCCATCTATAACAGTCCCCCCAAAATACACTGTAGAGATGGTTTGTGGGAGGTAAATTCTCTCAATTTTTGCTTATCTGGAAATTATTTAATCCCTCTTTCAAATTTAAATGATCTTTCTGGGTGGAGCATTCTTGGTAGGAGGCCCTTCTGTTTCATTGCATTAAATATATCATGCCACTCCCTTCTGGCCTGTAAGGTTTCTGTTGAGAAGTCTGATGATAGCCTGATTGGTGTTCCTTCGTATGTGATCTTTTTTCTCTCTCTGGCTGCTTTTTTTTTTTTGCCATCACAGTTTTTTTTATTGAAGTATCATTGATATATAATCTTATATTGCTTTCAAGAATACAACACAGTGGCTCAACAGGTACCCATATTACTAAATCCTTACCCCCACTAGTACAGTTACTATCAGTCCACATAGGAATATGTTACAGAATCACTGGCTCTCTGGCTGCTTTTAATACTCTGTCCTTAACCTTGATCTTTGCCATTTTAATAATTATATATCTTGGTGTTGTCTTCCTTGGGTCCCTTGTGTTGGGGGATCTGTGTGCCTCCATGGCCTGAGAGACTATCTCCTTCCCCAGACTGGGGAGGTTCTCAGCAGTTACCTCCTCAAAGACACTTTCTATCCCTTTTTCTCTCTCTTCTTCTGGTACCCCTATAATGCAAATATTGTTCCATTTGGATTGGTCACACAGTTCTCTCAATATTGTTTCATTCCTAGACATCGTTTTTCTCTCTGTGCCTCATCTTCTTTGTATTCCTCTTCTCTAATTACTATTTCATTGACCGTTTCCTCCACTTCATCTAATCTGCTTTTATATTCCTCCATTATATGTTTCATTTCGGATACTGTATTTTTTCAAAGTTTGTATCTCATTCCTGAATTCCTCCGAGTTTTTAAATATTTTTCTGTAGTTTCGTGAGCATGTTTATGATTTTTTAAAAGTTTATTTTGATACCATTAATCTACAATTACATGTGCAATATTATGGTGATTAAACTGCCCCCTTCATCAGGTCACCCCCACCAACCCAATTACAGTCACTGCCCATCAGCATAGTGAGATGCTATAGAGTCACTACTTGTCTTTTCTGAGTTGTACAGCCTTCCCCGTGCCCCCCTAACATTACATCTGCTAATCGTAATGCCCCTTTTTCCCCCTGGTCCCTCCCTTCCCACCCATCCTCCCCAGTTCCTTTCCCTTTGGTAACTATTAGTCTGTTCTTGGGTTCTGTGAGTCTGCTGCTGTGAGTCTGCTGCTGTTTTGTTCCATGAGGTTTTTTCTTAGTTCTTATACTCCACATATGAGTGAAATCATTTGGTACTTGTCTTTTTCAGCTTGGCTTATTTCACTGAGCATAATACCCTCTAGCTCCATCCATGATGTTGCAAATGGTAGGATTTGTTTTCTTATGGCTGTATACTACTCCATTGTGTATATGTACCACCTCTTCTTTATCCATTCATCTACTGATAAACACTTAGGTTGCTTCCATTTCTTGGCTATTGTAAATAGTGCTGCAATAAACATAGGGGTGCATCTGTCTTTTTCAAACTGGGTTGCTGCATTCTTAGGGTAAATTCCTAGGAGTGGAATTCCTGGGTCAAATGGTATTTCTATTTTGAGTTTTTTGAGGAACCTCCATACTGCTTTCCACAATGGTTGAACTAATTTGCATTCCCACCAGCAGTGTAGGAGGATTCCCTTTTCTCCACATCCTCGCCAACATTTGTTGTTCGTGTTTTGGATGTTGGCTATCCTCACTGGTGTGAGGTGGTATCTCATTGTGGTTTTAATCTGCATTTCTCTGATGATTAATGATGTGGAGCATCTTTTCATGTGCCTGTTGGCCATCTGAATTTCTTCTTTAGAGAAGTGTCTGTTCATGTCCTCTGCCCATTTCGTAATTGGACTATTTGCTTTTTCTTTGTTGAGGTGCGTGAGTTCTTTATATATTTTGGATGTCAACCCCTTATCGGATACGTCATTTATGAATATATTCTCCCATACTGTAGGGTGTCTTTTTCTTCTACTGATGGTGTCCTTTGCTGTACAGAAGCTTTTCAGCTTGATATAGTCCCACTTGTTCATTTTTGCCTTTGTTTCCCTTGCCCAGGGAGATATGTTCATGAAGAAGTTGCTCATGTTTATGTCAAAGAGATTTTTGCCTATGTTTTTTTCTAAGAGTTTTATGGTTTCATGACTTACATTCAGGTCTTTGATCCACCTTGAGTTTACCTTTGTGTATGGGGCTAGACAGTAGTCCAGTTTCATTCTCTTACATGTAGCTGTCCAGTTTTTCCAACACCAGCTGCTGAAGAGGCCATCATCTCCCCATTGTATATCCAAGGCTCCCTTATCAAATATTAATTGACTGTATATGTTTGGGTTGATGTTTGGATTTTCTATTCTGTTCCACTGGTCTGTGGGTCTGTTTTTGTGCCAATACCAAATTGTCTTGATTACTGTGGCTTTGTAGTAGAGCTTGAAGTCAGGGAGCGTAATTCCCCCTGTTTTATTCCTCCTTCTCAGGATTGCTTTGGCTATTCGGGGTCTTTTGTGGTTCCATATGAATTTTAGAATTATTTGTTCCAGTTCATTGAAGAATGCTGTTGGTATTTTGATCGGGATTGCATTGAATCTGTAGATTGCTTTAGGTAGTATAGCCATTTTGACAATATTTATTCTTCCTAGTCAAGAGCATGGGATGCATTTCCATTTCTTAGTGTCCTCTTTAATTTCTCTTAGGAGTGTCTTGTAGTTTTCAGAGTACAGGTCTTTCACTTCCTTCGTTAGGTTTATTCCTAGGTGTTTTATTCTTTTTGATGCAATTGTGAATGGAATTGTTTTTCTGATTTCTCTTTCTGTTAGTTCATCGTTAGTGTACAGGAAAGCAACAGGTTTCTGTGTGTTAATTTTGTATCCTGCAACTTTGCTGAATTCAGATATTAGTTCTGGTAGTTTTGGAGTGGAGTCTTTAGGGTTTTTATGTACCATATCATGTCATCTGCAAATAGTGACAATTTGACTTCTTCTTTACCAATCTGGATGCCTTGTATGTTTTTGTTTTGTCTGATTGCTATGGCTAGGACCTCCAGTACTATGTTGAATAACAGTGGAGAGAGTGGGCATCCCTGTCTTGTTCCTGATCTTAGACGAAAAGCTTTCAGCGTCTCGCCATTAAGTATGATGTTAGCTGTGGGTTTGTCATATATGGCCTTTATGATGTTGAGGTACTTGCCGTGTATACCCATTTTGTTGAGAGTTTTAATCATGAATGGATGCTGAATTTTGTCAAATGCTTTTTCAGCATCTATGGAGATGATCATGTGGTTCTTGTTCTTCTTTTTATTGATGTGGTGGAAGATGTTGATGGATTTTCAAATGTTGTACCATCCTTGCATCCCTGGGATGAATCCCACTTGATCATGGTGTATGATCCTCTTGATGTATTTTTGAATTTGGTTTGCTAATATTTTGTTGAGTATTTTTGCATCCACGTTCATCAGGGATATTGGTCTGTAGTTTTCTTTTTTGGTGAGGTTTGCCAGGTTTTGGTATTAGAGTGAAGCTGGCTTCACAGAATGAGTTTGGAAGTATTCCCTGCTCTTCTATTTTTTGGAAAACTTTAAGGAGAATGGGTGTTATTTCTTCTGTATGTGACTGGTAGAATTCAGAGGTGAATCCATCTGGTCCGGGGATTTTGTTCTTCGGTAGTTTCTTGATTCCCGCTTCAATTTCGTTGCTGGTGATTGGTCTGTTTAGGTTTTCTGTTTCTTTTTTGGTCAGTTTTGGAAGGTTGTATTTTTCTAAGAAGTTGTCCATTTCTTCTAGGTTTTCCAGCTTGTTAGCATATAAATTCTCATAATATTCTCTTATAATTCTTTGTATTTCTGTGGTGTCCATCATTATTTTTCCTTTCTCATTTCTGATTCTGTTTATGTGTAGATTCTCTTTTTCTCTTAATGAGTCTGGCTAGGGGTTTATCTATTTTGTTTATTTTTTCAAAGAACCAGCTCTTGGTTTCATTGATTTTTTTCTATTGTTTTATTCTTCTCAATTTTATTTATTTCTTCTCTGATCTTTATTATGCTCCTCCTGGTGACTTTGGGCCTCATTTGTTCTTCTTTTTCCAATTTCAGTAATTGTGTCTTTAGACTCTTCATCTGGGAATGTTCTTCCTTCTTTAAATAGGCCTGGATTGCAATATACTTTCCTCTTAGAACTGCCTTTGCTGCATCCCACAGAAGTTGTGGCTTTGTGTTGTTGTCATTTGTCTCCATATACTCTTTGATTTCTGTTTTGATTTGGTCATTAACTCATTGATTAATTAGGAGAATGTTGTTAAGTCTCCATGTATTTGTGAGCCTTTTTGTTTTCTTTCTAAAATTTAATTCTAGTTTAATACCTTTATGATCTGAGAAGTTGGTTGGTAGAATTTCAATATTTTCTACTTTACTGAGGTTCTTTTTGTGGCCTAGTATGTGGTCTATTCTGGAAAAAGTTCCATGTGCACATGAGAAGAATGTGTATCCTGTTGCTTTTGGGTGTAGAGTTATGTAGATGTCTGTTAGGTCCATCTGTTCTAGTGTGTTGTTCAGTGCCTCTGTGTCTTTACTTATTTTCTCTCTGGTTGATCTGTCCTTTGGAGTGAGTGGTGCTTTGAAGTCACCTAAAATGAATGCATTGCTGTCTATTTCCTCCTTTAATTCTGTTAGTATTTGTTTCACATATGCTGGCGCTCCTGTGTTGGGTGCATGTATATTTATAATGGTTATATCTTCTTGTTGGATTGACCCCTTTATCATTATGTAATGTCCTTCTTTATCTCTTGCTGCTTTCTTCGTTTTGAAGTCTATTTTGTCTGATACAAGTACTGCAACACCTGCTTTTTTGTCCTTGTTGTTTGCATGAAATATCTTTTTCCATCCCTTCACCTTTAGTCTGGGGATATCTTTGCGTTTGAGGTGAGTTTCTTGTAGGCAGCATGTAGATGGGTCTTGCTGTTTTATCTATTCTGTTACTCTGTGTCTTTTGATTGGTGCATTCAGTCCATTTACATTTAGGGTGATTATCGATAGATATGTACTTATTGCCATTGCTGGCTTTAGATTCGTGGTTACCAAAGGTTCAGGGGTTGCTTCTTAACTATCTAACAATCTAACTTAACTTTCTTGTTAAGTTATTGTAAACACAGTCTGATGTTTCTTTATTTCTCTCCCTTCTTATTCTTCCTCCTCCATTCTTTATATACTAGGTGTTTTATTCTTTGCCTTTAGTTAGTATTTGGATGGTCTGTTTTCTTTGCAGTGATTTTATTTTCTCTGGTGACAGCTTTTTAGCCTTAGGAGTGCTTCCCTCTAGAGCAGTTCCGTTAAGATGTCCTGTAGAGGTGGTTTATGGGAGGCAAATTCTCTCCGTGTTTGCTTGTCTGGAAATTGTTTAATCCCTCCGTCATATTTAAATGATAATCGTGCTGGATACAGTATTCTTGGTTCGAGGCCCTTCTGTATCATTGCATTTAATATATCATGCCATTCTCTTCTAGCCTGTAAGGTTTCTGTTGAGAAGTCTGATGATAGTCTGATGGGTTTTCCTTTGTAGGTGATCTTTTTTATTTCTCTAGCTGCCTTTAATACTCTGTCCTTATCTTTGATCTTTGCCATTTTAATTATTATGTGTCTTGGTGTTGTCTTCCTGGGGTCTCTTGTGTTGGGAGATCTGTGGGGTTCTGTGGACTGCGAGACTATTTCCTTCCCCAGCATGGGGAAGTTTTCAGCAATTATTTCTTCAAAGACACTTTCTATCCCTTTTTCTCTCTCTTCTTCCTCTGGTACTCCTATAATGCGAATATTGTTCCATTTGGATCGGTCACACAGTTCTCTTAATATTCTTTCATTCCTAGAGATCCTTTTATCTCTCTCTGCCTCAGCTGCTCTGTATTCCTGTTCTCTGATTTCTATTGCATTAACAATCTCTTGCATCTCGTCCAGTCTGCTGCTAAGCCCGTCGATGGCTTGTCTCATTTCTGCATTGTCTTTCCTGACTTCCCTCACTTCCTCCCTTAGCTCTTGCATATGTCTCTGTAGTTCCATCAGCATGGTTATGACTTTTATTCTGAATTCTTTTTCAGGAAGATTCTGCATTTCCATCCTTTCAGGTTCCCTCTCAGGAGTTGTCTGGGTCCGATTGATATTTGTCTGTACCATATTCCTCTGTCTTTTCATGTTGATAGGAGTGGTTCCCGGTAGGTGCCATGTATGTCAACTGGGCTCTTTAAGACTTAAAAAAAAAACAGGAAAAAGAAAACAAAGAAGGAAAAAAAGAAGGAAGAGAAAGAAAAGAGAGAAAGAAGAAAGAAAGAAAAGAAAGGGAAAAAGAAAAAAGAAAAAAAAACAAAACGCCCACCTGGAGTGGATTCTGTAAGGGCGCTGTAGGTGTCGCTGTTGCTCCACTATTCCACAGACGCAGCCGCACCGCTCTTTGTAGCTCTGGCAGGGCGGGAACGAATGGGAGGCTGTTGTTCTCTATATAAAGTTTTAGTGTGGCTGCTACCTTTTCTCAGTCACCAGCCAAGGGGTCCGAAGTTCTTCACGACTCCCAGCCCGCTGGGCTGAGTGTGCCGGGGCGATGGTGTTGCCTCGCTGGGCCCCCCACCTCTCCAAGACTGCTACAAACCGCGCGCACTTTTCTTTTGTCCCGGGGCGCTGGCTGCACGGACCCGGTGCGTTCCCAGCTCAAAACCTGTACCTTCTACCTCTCCAATGTCTGATGCACCGTGCCATGTGTGTCCGCGCTCCTGGCGCAGACCACTAGGGCTGGTTATTTTGTGGGCCTGCTCTTCCACTCCCTCCAGGTTCTGAATCATCTCCTCCCGCCGGGGCGCCGGGATGGGTGAGTGCTCGGGTGCCGCCTGGTCGCGGCTCTGTATCTTACCCGCCTCGTGGGGTGCCAAGTCCTCTTGGGTGTAGCTGCACGCTGTGCACTTTCCTATGTATTCTGGTCTCTCTTTTAGGAATAGTTGTATTTGCTGTATTTTCGTAGATAAATATAGTGTTGGGAGGAGATTTCTGCTGCCCTGCTCACACCGCAATATTCCCGGAGGTCCCATGTTTATGATATTTATTTTGAAATCTTTTTCAGGAAGATTTGTGAGTTCAGTTTCACATGGCCCTTTTTCTAGTGTTTGTGGGATTTTGGGTTGAACCAGGTTCCTTTGACATTTCATATTTGTAGGTGGTGTCCTCTAGTACCCAGAAGCTCTACTCTCTGCAGCTGCTCAGCCCCTGGAGCAATGGTGGGGGTCTCAGGTGAGCGGCGCTGGTACGTGCAGGGAGGAAAGAGATCTTTCCTACTTCCCAGCTGCAGTGCCTGCCTCCACTGCCAGGGCCAGTGGGTCGAGCGTGCAGGGAGGAGCCTCTATGCTATGCACTTGTAGCTGCTGTAGGTGGGGCCACCCTCTGGCTGGCTTGGCACAATAGTGGGGGCAGTCGGTTTCCAAGCAGGTGCTTGCTGGGAGGAAGGAGTGGCAGGCTACATATCGCGGTGGGGAGGCCTCAGAGCTGTGGGGCCAGCCAGGGGGATGGAGCACCGGAAGCTCCTGGAAGTTCCCAACCTGTTGCCTGAGTGCACCAGGACAGTTGTCCTTTCTCCTGAGCAACAAGCTCTGTGCAATCCTTGCCCCTTTAGCAGCCCTTTTGCTGTTAGGAAGTCTCTCAGAGTGCCTGCCTTTGTTTTGTCCCAGAGTGACTGGTTGTGGGTACCTGTTCTCCACAAGCAGCTGGAATCTGTCTCTCCAAGTATTCCACCTGTTTTAGCTTTCCAACCCCACTAATCTTCAGAGCACCATGTAATGTAGGTTCATGCTCCCAGAGCACATCTCCATGGCTGGATGTTCAGCAGTCCTAGGCCTCCACCTTCTCCCTGCTCCGTTTCTCTTCTTCCCATTGGTGAACTGGGGAGGGGAAAGGGCTTGGGTCCCTCTGGATCATGGCTTTGGTACTTTACCCTTTTCTGTGAGGTCTGCTCTGTTCCCCAGGTGTAGGCAGTCTGCTGCAGCCTTCATTCCTGTTGCTCTTTCAGGATTAGTTGTATTTGCTATGTTTTCATATTATATATGGTTTGGGGAGGAGGTTTCAGTCTCACCTCTCACGCTGCCATCTTTTACTACTTAATGAATTTTTGTTGTATACCTCAACAACTTGATTTCATCTGCACATGTTCTTATGTGCTTACATTTCCAACCTTCTTTGCAGGGAGCCCTTCTTGCTTTTTTTCCATCCTTCAGAGCCCAGTTTACCTTCATCCTCTTCTTTGCCATTTATTCTGATTCTTCCAATTCAGAGGCACTCTTTGCTCTCTGGGAGTTGGGAACTTGGGGTTCATAACAGCATAGTCAATGATTCTTTTCCAAGCTAAACTGTGATCTGTGTAAGGGCAGGGCATAGGTCTTTTTATCCCTTTCAGTGCTAGTCATGTAATTGGCACTTAGTAAATAATTGGAGATTAAGGGAGTGATTGGTTATTTTGCTAAATTCAAGGAAGAGAAGGTGAAATGTATGTTGAAAATTAAAGGATTGGATTGCTAGGAGGAAATAAAGCATATTCCAAGTTTGCTGTAGAGCCTAGCAGTTGATGAGAATAGCTAATATTAGTGAGGATTTCCTCTGCCCAGACAGTGTGCTGAATTCCTTATAGACATTCTCCCTCATTCTACTGCTCTGTAAAACCAGACTGATAATCATGCTTCATAGTATTGATAAGAGGATTGCATGGCGCAGTGCTTGATGCTTAGAAAGTGCTCAGTAAATAATAGTAGTCGTTCTGGTTGTAGATTTTATGTCCAGAGTCTTGATGAAGAGCTGGCGCATTGAATTGACCTTGAACCTGATGCCTTTTTTTCCAGCCCATTCTCTTCCTTAGATTTTCCGAAATCATAGCTTTCCTCTTCCTGACTCTCTTGTGCAGGAGGTCCTTGAATCTGATGTATCCTTGAGCTTTGTTTTTTTCCTATGTCCATCTCTTTGTCTCCACCCAGTCCCCCATCAGATGGTCCTCTACATCTCTTAAGCTGACTGAGGACAGGAGTTTCCTAGCTGGTCTCTCTACTTCCAGACTTCTCTTTTAAAATCCCCAGTGCTAGTATAAGAACAAAGAAAAAAAACTGAAGGAACAAAACAGCAGCAGACTCACAGAACCCAAGAACGGACTAATAGTTACCAAAGGGAAAGGGACTGGGGAAGATGGGTGGGAAGGGAGGGATAAGGGGGAAAAAAGGGCATTACAATTAGCAGATGTAATGTTGTGGGGGCACGGGGAGGGCAGTACAACTCAGAGAAGACAAGTAGTGATTCTATAGCATCTCACTACGCTGATGGACAGTGACTGTAATGGGGTTGGTGGGAGGGACCTGATGAAGGGGGTAGTTTAATAACCATAATATTGCACATGTAATTGTAGATTAATGATACCAAAATAAATTATAAAATAAATAAATAAATAAAATTCCCAGTGCTGTTGGAACACCCTTTCTAACCTACAGAATTATTCTCTTTAATCTCCTGTTTAAAATTTGGCCCTGACCCTCTATTCCAGGTCAAGTCCAAATGCCTTAGCACATCAAGGCCCCTTAGTACAGGTCCTGCCTAACCCCACCGGTCTGTTGTCTCCCTGTCCACCTGCTGCTGAGTGCCTTACCCCACTTCATGCCCTTCTCCTGGCAAATCCCTGCTCTTTCTTACATTGCAGCATAAGTGTCTTTTCTGGGGAACTTCCATATCCTGCAGGAGGCTCAGTCATCCATCCCTGTGCCCAGGGTGAGCTGTTGCAGCTCAGGGCACACTCGGGGCAGCTCTGGGTCTCCCTTTTGGTGTCACCAGCATCTAGCACGCTCACAGCCAGTATACGCTCTACAAATGACAGCTGATGACTGAAGGATAAGAGCACATCTGAGGAATTCTTTCAATACCACTAATAGCCAGAAGTTAAAGTTTCAAAATAAGCTGGGTTTTTTTTTGGCTATGGGTCTGGAAATAGAGAGTAATAACTGGGATTTTATCAGCTTTGGAATGTCATGTGGCTGCATACTTTTAATTATTGGGGTTTTTTTTCATTCTGAATCTAATATTTTTATTGTTTTTATTAAATCAGTATTAAAATGTCTAATTATATCTATGGTGTAACCTGTAGTTCCCTTGTGAATATTTATATGCTCATCACTAGCAAAGGCAGGAAGGTCAGCCAGAACTAGTTATGATGTTAGCAAAAAGCAGGCCGTGTGTTTTCCTTTTGGAGGTAAACCGTTTGATTTTGCCAAATTGAGAGTTCCTCATTCAAAGGACAGATGGCCGTGTTACCTTTGCTCCCTCTCAGTCTGGTGCTTTGTCTCACTTCTGGCAGAGACCTTGTGCTCAAGCATTTGCTCGAGAAACCTACCGTCTTTTTTGTGTGTGTGTGTGTTGTTTTGGAAAACAGTGCTAGCCCCTTCATGTGCACTGGGTTTGTCGCTTGATGGGTTGCTCAGCTGGTGGTGTCCTCCCCTGACCTCTAGGGACAGCTTTTATTATTCCCTTTGACAGATGAGGGAAAGAGAAGTGGAGTGACTTGCTCAAAGTCACATGGCTGTAAGTGGGAGCATTGGGGTTCAAAGACAAGTCTGCCTGGCCCCAAAGTCCATACTTTAGCCACCCATGTAATGCTGTCTAAAGACTTTCTGTAATGTTTACTGTTTTTAATAGAAATGGGTTGATGTTTTATTGTTATCTTCTGGTATAAAATTAGCTTTCTAGATGTGGGAATGCCGCTCTGTGGCTGGTTGGACAGTGTGAAAGCAGAGATGACAGAAGCTGGGATGTGGCAGGGAAGGTGTGACCTGTTCTTCAGAAAGGAGTCCAGAGACATCATCTGTGTTCAAGGAACAAGAACTAAAGTGTTGTTCAAAGTCACAGAGGAAGCCAATATAGGAACTGAACCGATAGTAAAACTTCTGGCGTTAGGGGCCAAGCCTTCCTGCCATCACCCTGAGTCTGGAAGAATGGGACCTAGAGCCCCTCTCTGCTCCCTGTTTTTAGATTCGCCTCATGCTGGCAGTCTTTCTGTCAAGCTCTCCAAGGGGTTGAACACAGAACATTCCTCAAGGACAGCCTCAACAACCCTTCATAGAGTTGAGGACAGAATCACTGCCAAGCTGCTTCTGTTCTACTTCTTTAAAAAAATTGCCAAATAACCCATAATTTAGAAAATCACAGAATATGGCAAAAAGCCTTAGCCCTCCCTGTTGTATTCCCCCCATCAACTGAATGTTTGTGTCCCCTCACCCCGAAATTCCTGTGTTGAAACCTAATCCCCAATATGATGGTGTTTGGAGGTGATGCGTTCATGAGGGTGGAGTCCCATGAATGGAATTAGTGCCCTTAGGAAAGAGACCCAGAAGTCCCCTGCCCCTTGTGCCATGTGAAGTCACAAAGAGAAGATGTCTACGAGCCATGAAGTGGGCCCTCAGCAGACTCAAAGAATCTGCCCACACATTGATCATGGCTTCAGGGCTCCAGACTGCCAGCAATAAATGCTTGTCTGTAAGAAACCCAGTCTGTGGTATTGTCATGGCAGGCCCCCCACCCCACTTTGTGCAGCCAGATGGCTCTATTTCTGGTCCCTGTTGTAGTTATTCTAGTGATTGTTGTTGCATTTCTAAAGGACAGTGTTGATTGGCTCATATTTCCTTAACTTTATGCTGTTAGGTGAGGAGATAGCCCTCTCAAACCAGCCCTTCCATCTTCTGCCGCCATCCACATAGTTATATCGGTATTTAAAATTCTTGTATTGGTTATCTTTAAAACTTAAAAATTTAAGTTTAACCCTTGTCTTGCAAATGGGTTTCAGCCCCAGGCAAGTTCACTATAGATTCAGTGAGACCAAAAATAACAATGGAACGTTCTTGGGGTGAAAGGGTTTATACCCAACTTTATTCCCATGGTGGCAGGTCAGTCACTAGAATCCCGTCCACTCAGAGCGAGTCTGCATGCAGCAAGCTGGTCTCTGCCTCTGGGCCTTTCTGCCCCCGCAGCCATCTCAGTCTCTGTCCTCAGCGCTGCCACCACTCCAGCCTCTGCTCTCCTGCAGCCGTGCATCCATGCCACCGTGTCACGCAGAGCACTGGGCAGGGCTCTTTATATAGAGTCAGTAACAATGTATTGCCCACACATGTGTACTGAGCTAGCCAACCAGGGCCAGGTGAGAATCCAGGCCGTAGGAACCTCCACTTCATCCACAACCCTTTGATAATTTGATAATTTGATCTAAAATATTTTCCAATAACAAAGAAAAATATTTTCATTGACGATTGAAACACTGATAAACATTTCTAACTTAACATGAATGTGGTTTCTCTAATTGTGAAAGAGTTTAAAAACCATAGAAGATAATAAAACCAACATCCGAGTGCCCACTGCCCAACAAATCTTAACATTTTGCCATATTTCCTTTCTTTTAAGAAATAAACATTACAAATACAGTTGAGATGGCTGTGTATCTTTCCAAGCTCCAGTTCCCTTCCCTCATTCCCCAGAGGTAACCGTTATCTCTGTACTTTAGCTGATTAAGTTTGTAAGTAGTAATACAGAGTATTGTTTTACATGATTTAAACTTTAAACCAGTGGTGTTGCTCTGTGTGTGTGTGGTTCTGAATCCTGCAAAAATATAACAAAAATACCACAGACTGGGTGACTTAAACAACAGAAATTTATTTCTCGCAACTCTGGAGTCAGGGAGTCCCGGATGAAGATGCCGGCACAGCTCATTTCTAGTGGGGGCCTCTCTGGCTTGCGGGTGCCGTCTTCTCTCTGTGTCCTCACGTGGCCTTTCCTCCGTGTTCTCTGATAAAAGAGAGATTGTTGGTGACTCTTCCCCTTACTGGGACACTTACGGGACTGGAGCCCTAACTGACCTCCTCTAACTTTAATTACCTCCCTGTGGGCACCCTGTCGCCAAATGCAGTTACATTGGGGTTAGGGCTTCCACATGTGGATTTGAGGGTGGGGGATACAAATCAGTCTACACTTCTAATTTGCATTTTCCTAATTACCAGGATTACCTGATTACCTGACTGAACATCTTCAAGTTTACTGGTGATCCAGCTTTCTTTGAGAATTGCTTGTTCCTGTCTTCTGCGGGGTGGTTATTATCTTACTGATTTGTAGCAGTTCTTTCTGTAACCCAGATACTGAATGCACATCGCATGGATGTCCCTTTCTCCTGCTTGCTTGGTTATTTTTCCTGCTGCTGCTGTAACAAGTTACCATAACCTAAATGGCTTAAAGCGACACAAATTTACTATCTTTGCATTCAAGAGGGCAGAAGTCTGAATGGGTCTCACCTAAAATCAAGGTGTTGGAAGGGCTGCCTTCCTTTCTGGAGGTGGGGATAATCTGTTTTCTTGCCTTTTTCACTTTCTAGAGGCCGCCCTCATTCCTCAGCGGTATCAAGTGTCAGCAAAGATATAGGTAACTGCCACTACAGCCCTCACACATGCTTGTTAGCATGTAAAGCCAGAGAGCCGTTTCTGAGAACTGACGGGTTCTCACAGAGTTGAACACACCCTGTGACCTAGTGATCCCCCTCAGGTCATGCCCAAGTGAACCGAGGGCGCATGTCCCCAGAAGTGTAGTGTTCATGGCGGCTTTGTTCACGACAGCCTCCAAGTTCCATCGGGAAGAGAACGGGTAAAGAAAGGGTGGCGGTGCGGCGCTCTACGGCAGCAAGAAAGGGGGCTGATCCTGCAGCGGCGCGGGCAGGCCTCGGCACCGCATGGAGGGGAGAAGTGGTCTCCTGAGCATGGAGAGCAGTGAATCTGTGGCGGTACAAGTTGAAGTGGTGATTGTCTTGAGGAAGAAGGGAGGGATTGACAGAGAAGAGGCGGGAGGGAACTTTTTGGGTTGAATGAGAATGTTCTATACAGTATATTGATTCACGTGGTAGTTAGTTACGCGGATATTTATGTTTGTAAAAATTCATCAGGTGATAACCTTAATATTAGTGCATATTATTGTGGCAATTACAAAAGTTGTTTTAAGGAACTGTTTTCAGAAGGCAGGGAGGGGTTCTGTCCCTTACAAGTTGGTGGACCTGGCCAGTGAAATTGCCTGTGCTTGTTTGTGTTTCCCCGCCCCACCTTGGAAGCAGAGATGAGGATGGTTCTTTTCATTATCAGTTTCCTTTCTTTAATGCTTACCGTGAGATCCAGGATCTCTCTTTCTTCTTCTTCTTCTTTTTTTTTCTTCATGTTTTCCTTTTAATAAGGCTTTTTACTCAAAAGTGCAGCTTTCAAAATCTCTAGCTTGTTGTGAAAACCAGAAGAGCCACGGAGCTGCCTCACTCTGACACCACTACAGGAAGCTGCGGCCACCATGTTTGTAATTTCTCCATTACCAACGCTGGACATCAAATGCACCACTTTAAAACCAGAGTCAACATTTAAAATTAGGAGGATGATGCATGCCCTATTTTGATTTGAGGAGAAAGGACAAGTTCTTAATATAGTGAAACAAAACACACAAAGTAAACAAATCTTTAGAAATCACCAGATTGTGTGTGTGTGTGTGTGTGAGGCCAGTATCAATGTAATACCAAAACCAGACAAACACACCACAGAAAAGAAAATTACAGATCAATATCCCTGGTGAACATGGATGCAAAAATCCTCAACAAATTATTAGCAAAATGAATTCAAAAGTACATCAAAAGGATCATCCATCACGACCAAGTGGGATTTATTCCAGGGATGCAAGGATGGTACAATGTTTGAAAATCCGTCAACAAAAAGAAGGACAAAAACCACGTGATCATCTCCATAGATGCTGAAAAAACTTTTGACAAAATTTAACATTCATTCGTGATAAAAACTCTCAACAAAATGGGTACAGAGGGCAAGTACCTCAACCTAATAAAGGCCATATATGGCAAACCCACAGCCAGCATCCAACTTAACAGCAAAAAGCTGTTCCTCTAAGACTGGGAACAAGATGAGGGAGCCCGCTCTCCAGGGTCGCTGGCGCTCTGTGCGGAGCGACATCATGAGGCTGGCAGGCGGCCACTGAGCTCCATGTGCTGCCTGTTGCTCATTCTAGCTGGGCCCCTCAGTGGGCAGAGAAGAAAATTTGTTGTTGTTTTCTAAGAAAATACTCATCATGGATTCATATTGATTTTTCCAGTTCATTTAGCTTGTTTCATGCAGTGTTCTTTTTTCCTAATGCTAAAAATACTAGTTCCTAATGATATTAACATATAATATGTTCACTTTGCTTATTTTTTTATTTCAAGAGAATATCAATATATGCAATAATTTTTTAATGTTATCTTTTTTATTAAGGTGTCATTGATACACAATCTTTTGAAGGTTTCACGTGAGCAACATTGTGGTTAGCACATTCACCTATATTATCAAGTCCCCCCCCACACACACACCCTATTGCAGTCACTGTCCATCAGGGCAGTAAGATGCTATAGAGTCGCTACTTGTCTTCTCTGTGCTGTACTGCCTTCCGTGTGACCCCCCTACCTTATGTGTGCTAATCTTAATCATCCTTAATCCCAGCCTCCCACCCGCCCCCACGCCTTTCACTTTGCTTTTCAAGTGTAACAGAGATCTCTCTCCAACACTAAATGGGGATCTTCCCTAATCCTTTGGCTGCCTGCAGGCGAGCTGACCCGATGTACCCAGCCCCAGGGACGGCGAGTTGTCGCTGCCGTGCTGTTTCAGTTAGTGGTGCGACGCATAGCGCTGGGTCCATGACATTTTGGGTCTTTCTAGTGCTCCTCTGGGATGGTCTCTCTGGAAGTGGGAGTCTAGACTAAGGAGAGGTTGCCAAGTCCCTCTCGAGGGTGCCCTGCTGGTTTGACCTGTGCGTGAGGGCACCTGTTTCCCCACCTCAAACTGTGACCCTAAGCTTTGAGTTTTTTTCAGTTTGTCAGTAGTTTTACTTGTGATTTCTTGGTTTTAAAATATCTCTTTTGAAAAGAAAAATAAAGATAGTTGAGATTTTCATTTCCAGAACTCTACTGAACAGAATGAATAAGGCACATTGTTGAGGGCACCTTTTTTAATGAGACAGAGATGCCAGGAAATGGCAGAGCCAGGACTCAGACCAACTGCACGGTCCAGACTCTGCCCTGATCCCCTGCTGTGTTCCCACCTCCCCAGGGGGGCATGCAAGGAGCGAACAGGTGCAGGCCGGGTCAAAGGGCAATTTTCTTGTCTAAAGCATAATGGAGACTTGTAAAACAATTTTAGTACCTTGAAGGGCATGTTGCATATTTTTAATGCTCAGCAAATACATATTGGTTGATTCATTTCTTCAATAAAAATGTATTGAGCACCTCCTCTATGCAGGCACTTTAGAAGCTGGGACAATGGGGAATAAGTTGACAGGATGTCTGCCTTTGGGGCTGGGTTAATTCCAGGCTCTCAAAAGAATGTTTTCTATAATTTGTTATTTTCATAAATAATAACTATTTAAATCTTCCAATGTACAGGCATTAACACAGAATATATATTTGTAAGTGAGGTTCCTTACTTTTATTTATTATTTCCCTGACTCTATTATCATTTGTTCTTCATAGAAAAACTCCATGTTTTTCCTGTGTTGCTGTCCCTGTATTTATCCCTACTAGCATTCTGAAAGGGTTTATTTGCTCTTTTGTAGCTAATGTAGTATTCGTTATAGTTTTATTTATGTATCTGGTAGTTACAGGAAATAAAATAATAAATAGAGCACTTCTGTCTGATCAAGTGGTCATCCATGGTTAACGGGCTTCCTAAGCGGTAGCCACACCTAACCCTTATCTCCTGCTCTTAATGGAGCTAATGTGCTGTATAGTATTTTACTAAATGTGGATAAGTTCAGTGTAACTTTAGATTGAAATGTTTCCCGGTATAAATTGCTGTACTCTCCAACCATGGTTTTTAGATGTTTTTCCCATTTTTTAATGTTGGCAAGTGTGAGCCTGCTCCCCTGCGATTGTGTGATGTACATGGACACACACAGGACATATCCGGATTTCAGATCTCGGTTTAGCTGTGGAGATCCCAGAAGGGGAGACCGTTTGAGAAAGAGTTGGAACAGTTGGCTACAAGGGTGTGTCTAGACCCCTTCCTCCACGCCTGTGCTTGCTGTCTAGATCCTGAGCCCCCACAACACAGAGGAATTAAAGTGCAAACACCCCATAGGGATGAGCCCTCTGACAGACACAGCATGAGGCCTATAGTGGTCACAGCTCAGCGGCAGCAGAACCGGGGCAGGCCAGCCAGGCGCCCCACTCTGCCCCAGCCTTGGGTCAGCTCCAGAGGAGCCAACCTCACAGCTCCCAGCCCAGCAGTGCCCGCCCAGCCCAAGCCTCTGCCACAAGCGGCCCTGGGGGCCTTGGCAGAATCTCCCTGTTTCTGCTGTCACCTCTAGGGGATTTCTCTATGTTGGGAGTAGGTGGCCAATGCCTTTGTGGGCGTGGCCCTGCACAGCTACATGAGAACTGTCCTGGTGAGGTGGGGGTCTTCTCTAGAGCACATTGTCCCTGTGATAGTTGCTCTGGCAATTGAGTCCCTGCTGTAAGAAAAGTACAAACTGTCACTAGGAACAGCTTTATTGAAATTTAGTCCACATGCCATAAGCCCACGTCTCTGAGTGTACCGCCAGTGGGTTTCAGCCTATCCAGAGCTGTGCAGCCATCACATCTAATCTCGGGACATTGTTGTCACCTCTGAAAAAAAAGCTGCACCCCCAGCAGCCCGGCCTCCTGTCCCCATGGGCTTGTCTGTGCTGCCTGCTGCCTATAAGTACAATCACACACCATGTGGCCTTTGTGGCTGGCTTCTTGGGCTTAATGTGTTTCCAAGGTTCATCCATGTTGTAACAAACATTAGACTTATAATGTATTATTTGTAATTAACTTCAAAAAAATTTATAACCAAAATTAAATTCCTCTATTTGTTACATAGCTCCTGACGTTATCAATAATGAAAACTATACATTGAGTCCTGATTGGTGGGGACGTGGCTGTCTGATATACGAGATGATCCAGGGACACTCTCCATTCAGAAAGCCAAAGAGAAGATCAAACGGGAGGAGGTGGAGCAGGTCAACAAGGGCGCACGAAGTATTCCTAGAGGTTTTCCAAGGACATCAAACCCACCTGCAGGATGAGGCGTTGGCCCTGGGGCTGTGGGGGTCAGATGCACAGTCCGCCCTCGGCAGTCACCTTGCTGCCGCCCCGCCACCGCAGGGAGGCAGCTCCCCAGAACGACGCCATGGGGCCTCCGCTGGGTCAGGACAGTGGAGAAGAGTCCCAGGCGTCATCTGGGAAAATGACATATTTTCTGTCAGAGAAAAGCAGGATAGAGCTCATTGTCTGCGTTCACAAAAGACGCTACGATAGGGAGAAGCAGCACCGAGGCCATGGTGCCCTGGTCGGGACGCCTCCCCAGCGGACTGTGTGGCAGCGAGGTTCTTCCGTCTGCCTCTTTCTTTTCCCGTCAGCGCAGGGATTGGAGCCAGAGACCCTGACCCCGTGGCCTGGGCTGCCACTGTCCTTGATATGTTTAGGGCCCTAGAGGGCTGTGAGTCAGGTGGGGGACCCTTTGCCCCGTGTGCCCTCGGGTCTGGACCTGTCACCCTGATCTGCGGCTGCCCAGACGCTGAGTGAGGAGAGGAGCCTTTGACTCACTTATCTTAAGCCACCACTTAGGTATGAGCACATAGTTGCGTTTGTTTTCATCCAGTGGGGATTTTTTGAGCATCCCCTATGGGACAGGCCCTGGGGATCCAGCAGTGAGGGAAACAGACAAGAATCCAACCCCCGAGGGGCTTGATTCTGCTGCAGGGGGTGAGATTCATGACACTAAATGAAGGTGCAGGACAAGGAAGCCAGGAGGGTGGGGAGCAGAGCAGGGGCAGGGAGGGAGGAGCTGAGCCACCCACCTTGGGAAGCCTTGCAGGCAGCAGCTGCAGGGGAGGCTGGTCAGATCAAAAGGAGGGAGGCCAGCAGGGCTTTGCAGAGATTCAGGTGGGGTGGGGGCTCAGCCGGCTGAGAAGTAGTCAGATTGGGATGGTGATGGGTGAGGAGGCCCGTCCAATACAGGGGGACAAGGTGGGCTGGGCAAAGCTCTGGCAGCAGGACCGGATGGTGGCGGCCAGTGGAGCGAAGGTGCAGCAGCTCACAAGGCCCTCCTGTGGCTTCCGTTCTCACAGGCCTCAGCCTCCAGGTTGGGAGGCAGCTGTGGGGGCTGGGAGGTAGGAGGCCTGGCGGGCTGTCTAGAGGGGAAGGACCTGAAGGGGGGTTCAGTCACTCCTACAGCATTGGGGACATGCAGATTTAAAGGGAGAGCATGGCCCCAGTTGTGTGTCGTGCCCTTGCCACGCTCAGTGTGGGTGGCGCAGGCTCAGCAAGCGGGGTGCTGGCCTCGACCAGTGCTGTGGTTTGGTTACTCAAGAAGGGGAGAGGGCAGCAGGTTTGGGTGTCTGCAGAGGATTGGCTGAGTGACGGGCCAGGGACTCACAGTGGGCACAGAGAAGGATGCAGAAACGGGGGTGCAGGGAGAGGGCAGAGCCCATAGGCCACAGCAAGGTGTGAGCCCCGACATGTGGGAGTCTCGCCTCCTTGCCAGAGTCAGAAAGAGGGGGCGCACCGGGAGCAAGACGGCTGCTGCTGGTGGAGAGCCCAGGGGCTGACCCAGGCAGAGGGCAGCGGGTGGAGGCTCCGTCCTTGAACTGGGGCCACAGGGAGGTGGGGACGCAGGAATCTCCAGCAGTTACGCCTGGGACTGAAGTGGATCGGTACTTCCATGAGCGGAGTGGCTGGGGAATCACTGTTTGGCCCTCCTTTCCCATTTGTTTCCATATGTGACATGATGTGTGTTGGTGGCCCCTCCCAGAGCCATGGAGCTCACTCTGCGTGGAGCTGACAGAATTTAGTCAGCTACTCTTATTTAATGTCATTCTGGCCAAACTACAGTTTGTTCAGTTGATCCATGTTGGCTGAGTGCTTGCTGCACAAAGGACACGGACAGGCTGCAGTAATACAAAGCTAAGTGGGAACAGTGTGGCCCCCACAGAGCTCGCCGCCTGCAGGCCCAAGCACTGAAGTACTTAGTGATAGAATCTGGTGGGTGCCGCACACGAGAGAAATGGGGGCCTGAGTGTGTTCAGGATGGAGAAAGGCCGTTCCTTAGGAGGTACTGGGAAAATAAGCTGGTTCTGCAGGAGGGTCAGTGCAGTGCCTAGAGCATGGCTTTGAGGTCACCAGGGCCCCATCCCCACGGTGAGCTCGGAGTCCCTGTCTGTAAATGTGGTGGTAACACTCCAGTCCCCGCTTGTTGGACTGCACTTGATGAGTTGTTTCTCCTCCTAGTAATTCCTGAACACTCTCCAAGTGTCCCCTTACCTCACCCTACTGGCGACCCGCAAGGTTACATCAGATAGAATAATAACTGCCATGAAAGTGGTGTCTCTGAAGTTCTCAACATCTTCTACTTCTTAAAAGTTCCCCTAGTCTCTTCATGGTTGTTTTTTTCACTTAAGGAATTACTTAGCCTTTGTTTATTGATAGCTCAAAGGCAAAACTTTAGTTTTAACTCCTTTTTGAAGCATCAGATATTCTAAATGGGTGAAATCTGAATTAATGAGTTTGGGTTGATACTTTGAAACTTGAATAGGGTGCCCTTCGCCGCCCCTATTCTTTGGAGATTTTCTGGGTTTTCTTCTTCATCCTAGGAGCGTAAATTGACTCCATTTCTGCCTTTTAGTTACTCACCAAGAATCCCGACCAACGCCTGGGCTGCAAGGGCAACAGAGCAAAGGGTGTCAAAGGGCACCCCATGTTCAAGGACATTAACTTCAAGAGGCCGGAAGCACACATGCTGGATGGCCCTTTCTGTCCTGATGTCAGTACACTGTCGAAGAGCAGCAGGGGATCCGGGATGACGGAGCCAGGGAACAGTGTTCTCCAAGCAGACACACAATCACCTGGTGCAGCTCCAGCGGCTTTTGCTCAGATGTGCCTTGGATCTGGTTCTCCCTCCTCCTTGACCCCCAGGCAGCCCGAGACCCGTCCTCACAGGTCTTCCTGGCAGCATGCTGGCTTCCAAGGCCTGGTGTCTGTTGGGGGAGCTGAGCCCGTGTCACTGCCCTGCTGAAAACCTTAGCACCACCTCACTGCTGCCTCAGCATGCCCCGCCATGCACCCCTTACCACCAGTGTCCCCTTCTGATTCATTGTGGGTGTGCCTGCTTCATTAGTCTGGAATGCACTTCCCAGTCCATGTCTCACGCAGTCCTGGCTGCATACTGGGGGTCCTGGGGTGGTCACTTGAGCCTCCTTGTGAGCAAGCTGTGGACCCAGATGAGGCCACATCTCCAAGTGCTTCGTGCAGAGCCTGGCACCTGTCAGTGCATGGTGGGAACATGGGTAGGACATGCCTGCTGGAGAAAGCTTAAGACGGTGAAAACAACAGTCTGGCCTCTATCCTTAGCTTCCTGCAGGCGAGTTACAGAAATGTGAAGGCAAAACGTTGCCTAGGACATGACGGGAGGAAGGCACACAACGCATTTTCAGTTGTTCATTTTGGGATGTGCTACGTTTATTTTTATCATTCACAACAGCAGTACCTTCTCCCTTTGAATTAGTCCATGCATCCCATATTTACTGAATGTCCACTACCTGCCGACATAGCTCCAGGTATTAGGGCCACAGGGAGGGCAAGAGAGCATGGTCCCTGCTGCCGTAAGTGCATGCCCGCCTTCAGGTGGGCAAGGAATGCGCAGTCATGCACACACTAGGGACTTTAGGAGGGCACTGGGCTTGAGCCCCTTCCCTCCACCAGCACTGGGCTGCTTGGGGTCCGGAGCAGGAAGACAGTCCTCTCTGCAGAGGGAGAGACAACACAGGCACAGATTTGAAGAAGGTGGGGCAGACCTGCCGGGCAGAGGCTCTGAGGTCTCTAGGGGTTCTCAGGGCCTAGGGGCTGGCTGACCGTGCGGGCTGAGAGTAGCATGTCAGGCAGTTTCGCCTGGTGGGCAGTGCGGGGTTCTGGGTCTTGGGCTGGGACTCAGTCGCCGCCAGTCTTCCTCTGGACAGTCTCCTGAGGAACATGTGCCCACTCTGTGGGGGCTGACTGACTGGCAGCTGGCCAGGGTGCGAAGTGACCTGTGGAACCTTTTTCAGGGCTGCAGGGCGCCTCTGGCATTGTCCTAGCCATAACTTCACCGCAGATGCCTCCTTGTGCTCTCACCCCTCCTCCTGCATGCGCCTGGCCTTCCTCCTTGTGCCCGAGGATGCAGGCCTGGCAGTGTGGGGCCACCTCCACGGGGAGACCCTGAGATGGGCTTGGACGGCAGAATGAGGAGCGGAGCTTTGCGCAGGGCATTTGGGCACA
This sequence comes from Smutsia gigantea, assembly GCA_032199065.1. Taxonomy (NCBI): domain Eukaryota; kingdom Metazoa; phylum Chordata; class Mammalia; order Pholidota; family Manidae; genus Smutsia; species Smutsia gigantea. Next base: position 23,404 of record JAVSCE010015738.1, on the reverse strand, counting down.
GAGGCTGAGGGTCAGGCCAGTGAGACTCCACCCTTCTCCGCATGTCCCAGCAGACCTGGCTGCCCGTGCGCTCCCCACCAGGGTCTGTGCTCTGTCCTGAGCCCAGCAGACGTGCCACGGGGTCTGCGGCTGAGTCCCCAAGAGGAGGGACTTTGCAGACAGGCCTGTGGCTATAGTCAGGGATGGATGAGACGCAGGTGGTGGTGATCGCAGGTGTACCCCTCTGTTCCCTGTGCACAGCCACAGGCGGTTCACTGTAAGGACGTCCTGGACATCCACCAGTTCTCCACATGAAGGGCATCCACCTGGACACCACAGATGCCTTCTACAGCCAATTTGTTACAGGCTGTGTCTCCATCCCCTGGCAGAATGAGGTACTGCCCTTTGCAGCATAGCAGATTAATCATTAACAAATGACGAGAGAAAAAAAGGTGTTTGTGTAATAAAGTTTCCTCTTTAAAACATCTTTTCAGCTATTTTACATACGTGTGTAGACACTCGTGTAAAATGATGCCTGGAGGCTGCTCCTGGTCAGGCGTGGACAGGAGGCGACCATGGTGGGTCCCCTGGGGGCTTGCCCGCCTGGGGTCCCACTGTCCAGGCAGGGCTTTCCCATGGCGCTTAGCTCTCTGGGGCATGTGCAGAGAGAGGAAGAGGAGGCCACATTTCTTTTGCAAGGAGAGGTCAGGAAGAAGGGGCAACAGGACAGGACTGGAGTGGCTGCAGAGCGCTGTGCGGCCGGGGTGGGCGGGCTGACTTCGCCATGTCTCCACAGCTTTTGTCCTGGCCTTCTGTGCATGCAGGTGATTGAATCAGAATGCTTCAAGGACATCAATGAAAGTGAAAATGATGAAAATGTGGCATTAGTTCTGGAAAAGAAAACGTGTCAACCAGTTCCTAACCCAAAGAGAGGCTTCTTCTGTAGATTGCTCAGGAGAGGGGTAAGAGCAGGTGCCAGGCTTGGGGTGCTCCACCCGAGGTGCTGCGGGAAACGGTCCCCAAGGCAAAGATGGTTTTCTTTTCTCCTGCCTCTTACATAAGACACCTCACAGGGTCCAAGACCAGCCCTGTGGCGCTCTGAGCCCAGCCAGAAGATCCTCAGGATGGTGTTGATGTTGGGATGGAAACTTCTGATCCCAAAAGAACTCTGTCCGTGGCAAAGCATTGGCCTGGCTGAGGGCCATCGCAGACAGTACACAGCACTTCAGCTTCTGCGTGGCCCGCCCCGATGTGCAGCTGTCCCGTTAGCTTTCACAGGGAACGCTGATGCTCTTGGAAAACGGACGGTGGTTTGGAGAGACTTTCTGCTGTACCATTACGTTCAGAAATTTTTTCTGCAAGTGAAGTTTTTCTTTTGGACTAGAGGGTTGTCCCACTCTGTACCCTGTCTGTTCTCAAGGGCTTTATTCAGAAGTTGTCCACTATCACTCTCATACATCTCTTTTCAGTGTTAGAAACAAGCCTTAGGTGGTAAAATCTCTGAGAGCGTGTTTACCATGCCCATATTTCCTCCGAGAGCTTGAGGCTCGGGGGAACTCACACCCTCACTCTCCGGGAAGCGTGGCTCTTGGGATGCAGTGAATCCTGCTGGAGGAGCTGCTCCCTACCCCTGGAGGGGCCGTTCGGAGGTTGGGAGGCACAGCTGGTCGGCTGTAACAACGCTTGGAGCTTCTCCCCTGGCCTAAGCCAGGAAGGAGCTGGGTCCTCACTGCCGAAGAGCTCAGCTCTGGACTGTGAATTCCGGAGCATACAAGAGCCTGAGGCATTGGCATGTGTGTGGACTGAGTGCGCTCCACACAGTGAAGTAAATAAGAGGAAATACTTAAGGGCGTTGCCTGCCTTACAGTTAGTCCTCGGGGGAGTTCGGCCAGCTTGCATCAGAAAGCGACTGACAGCCATCTGCATGTGTTCCAGGGCTGCGTTAGTGCTGGCGCAGCAAGGAGCGCTAGCTGTCCGGAAGGCTGTGATCCTCCCTGCCCAGGCCAGACGCTGACACCAGAGACCACCTGCTCAGTGTTCTCCCATCTGTGAATTGCAATAAACATATAAAACGTCTTAAAATGTGCCCTCTGAGTCTGTAGGTTTTTTTATGTTCTACCTGCATTTTTTCACTACAGCTGGATTGAAGATAAAGCCACTGGAGGGCTGCCATGCCACCCAGAAACCCCAGAGAGGCCTCAGCCCGATGGTATCCTGGCCCGGAGGGCCCCCGGGCGTCTGGGGGGAGGCAGGGTGGACATCCCTCCCCCAGGGCCCTGGGGTTACCGCCCCTGAAAGCAAAAGAGGGGATGTGAACCCCACAGTCCAAGCAGGTTTATTGCTAAACCTGAGAGGGGACCCCCCTGTTTTGGCCAGCAGAACAAAGAAGGCGTGTCTTACAGACTAAGAGGCTTTTTATGGCCGGGTTTTTTGGCGGGCTCTTCGAGGGGAGGGGTCGGGAAAGGTGGGCCTGTGGCTTGCTGACGTGTCCTCCGGAGAATGCCTGTGGCCTCAGTAAGATGAAGCCTAGGTCTGGGATGGCGGGGGTGCTCCTGTCCGGCTCCGTCAGCTCCCACGGCTACTGTGCTCCACCTACCACGGCTGAGGTGCACATCTTCCGGACTGCGTGTCTTTGTGGCTGAGTATTTGCCCAGGCACTCCTATCTGTCCTCTGAAAGAGTGTTTCCGGGACCCTGAGGTCACGGCCTGCTCACCCCAACCTGAAGTGTGGGGAGGATTTCAGTTACCTGTGGTCCCCTGGGGCTGTGCCCAGTATTGGGGTCAAGAGGAGGCCGTGCCTCGGTTGTGGACAGGAGCCCCACCCTGTAAGACACTAGCTGGTCCTCAGACGTCTGGGAGCTTCCTGCAGAGATTAAGAGATGCCAGAATTCCAAAGTTGGTGTCTCTGGCCTCCCAAGAGGTGGTGGGAGTGGGCTCCGCCGCCTGGAGAGGGGCTACCATGGGAAGCATTTGGCCGAGCCCTGTAGACCAAGGAGGGGCACAGAATGCAGGAGTCCTCCAGGGAGGCTGCATGGGAGCTGGGAGGGAGAGGCCAGGCCATGGGAGGAAGAGCTGCAGGGCACCTGCTGGGCGGACGGCCTAAAGCTGGCCCAGGTGGGGGTCGGCCTCCCCGGCAGGGGCCATCTCGGCCAGAGCGGCACCTGACAGGTGAAGGCTGGCTGAGCTCCAGGCGCCACGGGACCTTGGTGCCACCCCTGGCCGAAAGGCCAGTACCTTGGGGACTTTCCCAGGCAGCAAGGACATGGTCTGGTTGTGGACACTGTCACTGGGCCATGGGGAGGAAAGAGAGCCCGGTGGTGCCCGGGCCCAGAGGTGCTTTTCCACAAGCGTGTGCCCAAGTGCACAGGAGCATGCTCTCCCTCTCAGTCACCTGCGCCCAAAGGATGCTCCCCGCAGTGCAGATGGCATCACCGAGTGGGTGAGACCGGTTTCCACAGCACTGTCACGGTAGACTGGAGCCCAGGGGCATTGAGGCTGGTGGGGGGGAAATACCTCCTGGGAGGTGTGGCTGGGCTGCACAGAGAGGGAGGTTATCTTGGGGTCTGGGCCTTTATTTCTGGGGGACGGGAACAGCTTTGCTTTTCCTCAGATGAGGCTCCTCTCCTCTGTCCGGTCCTGGGCTCGAGTGAATATGGGAGGAGTTCCTGCCTTGTGGGCATCTGCAAGGAAAGGTCAAGGTCCCTAAAGCATTTAGCCAAACGTTGGCACATGGTACCTGCTTGGTAAATGTGTTCCTAAGGGTGGAAAAGTAATAGGTGCTCATCGCAAAAATACAGGGAAGTATAAAAATAAATTATCACCTGTTTACATTCCGGTCCTTCCAGTGGTTCTCCACCTGCCGCCGCCCTTCTGGGGCCCTGGGGCCTCTGCAGATTACCTGTGGGGCGGGCTGCCAGGGAACCCAAGGGGTCGTCTGCACCGCCGCACCCCGCTGCAGAATATGGTAAAGTCCTTTATCCCCTTTTTCTTGTTTCCTGTTGTATTTTGTTTTTCTTTTTGCCTAAGCTAGTGTCAGTTGACGGTCTCCACATCTGAGTGACAGGGCCTTCACGGAGACAGCAAATGTAGGTAAGACTTTATGGGTAAAATTGTTAACATTTCCAGACTATCTCACCAGGCTTTGGTACATCTGCATATCAACAGGTGTTCAGGGGTGGAGAGAAGTATGGCCTTAGTTCATTTGCATCATTCCTCAGGGGTGGAGAAGTTCATCTCCATATCAGTGGGTAACCTGGGCACGGAGGGCTCATTGATACCTGAGAGGGGAGGGGGTCCAGTTTTGCTGCTGCTGGAGCAGGAGAGAGAGATGAGCCGGACTACAGTTTTGTAAGCAATAAACAGATTTTAAACTTTATTACTCCTTTGACTGATTTCGGTTTTTAGAGTTATTTTTCCCCGGGATTTCCTTTCCCCAGACTAACAGGCTTTTTACACAAATTGGTAATTTAACACATTGGGCATGTCATTTTTTTTTCTGATTATAAGCATGCATTTATGAAAGAATTTTGAAATCAAGGGGAGCACACAATGAAACATGCATCTTTAATATTAGCCACTATCCAAAGACAATCCCTATCAACATTTTGTTGTATATTTACGTAATTTATAGTCATTTCTTACCGTGTCATTTTCATGTGTCCGGCCGCCAGTCTCCGGCTGCCCCTCTGGGCCACCGTTCATTCAAATGAACCAAACAAATGTCGCTTCCAGTTTTCTTGTTTTTGAAGCCCAATGGCATGTGTTAGGTAGGAAAGTAGATATGAGCGGGGTGGAAAGAGAAAAAGGCCAGAAGGTCCACTAAAAAGACCCAAAATTAATCAATAAAAGCTCAAAAAGCCAAGAGCAACTTGGCCTGGAATGTTTGAATATTCCCCAGATAAAGGAGGGTACCTCAGCATAGCCCCTGTCTTTATTATGTTAATCACGCAGGCCCAGCTCACTTTCTTTACCTTTACCTATATGCTGTTTTTTTTTCCTCCTTCTGGCCCTAATTAAGTAGTTTGTAACCTAGGCAACTAATTTAGCATGCAGGCCCAGCCATAAACAACATAGTGAAAGGCAGGAAGGATTCCATTTTAAAGATTGTATTTTAATACCCAGGAAGTTAAAAATGTAAGATTCTTAACTTACTCTTTAGCAAACAGACAATAACTCAGCCCATCTTGGGGGCTGGGCAGGCAACCTGTTTGATCTGCTCCCAGACCGAGACGCCGGTACCCAGGGAGAAATCAGAGCAGGAACTTCCTTGTGTTAAATTAATTCTAAGTATTCAAAGACCACTTAACACGCCCCGCCCTTAGTCACATTCCTAAAGAATCCTTAAAAGGGGGAGCCCCCAACCTTTCGGGGCGTTCCTCTCTCTGAGGTTGCCCGCACTTTCCAAGTGTGTAACGTTTTAACTTTAAACTCTCTTTTCAACCTTTCAGGAGGCACTCCTCTCTGAGGTGGCCCACACTTTCTAAGTATGGAACCTTTTCATCTTAAACTTTCTCCAACCTTTCGTGGCACTTCTCCTTGCTGAGGTTGCCTGCTGCACTTCTTCTCTCTTTAAGTAACTTTAAATAAAGCTTTTACTCTGCTTCACTATTAGGTTTCTGCCCTTCAGTTCTTTGTCGCGGTGGGGACAAAGACCGAGGAAATACACAATGCTCCCCTAACAGATGGACAGACAGCCCTGTACACAAACCGGTAAGATTTCTGGAGTATATTCTTAGCATGAATCCCTTGGTGGAGGTATATGAACAATTGATGTAAATATTACAAAAAAGCTAAAATGATTTAAATGGTTATGTCCGGAAAGCAGTTCCACTGGGATGGGCAGAAATAGGACAGGAATGCTGTGTTCTTTATAAGCACTGTGACTTTTTCTGTTGACCATGTTTATGTCTTAATAAGACAAAAGTAAACATCACATTGTGAAAATTATTTTTTCCCCAAATAAAGCACAATTATGCACTAAAAAAGGTGTATGAACACTTTCAAAGACTATATATTATATACCCGTGTGAACGAATTGCCCTTCTGAAAATTTTAAGCTATTTCCCCTCCCACCAAAAATGTATAAAAGTTCCCTGTTAAACTTTCACCAAAAGTAGGTTTTTCTTCAGATAAACAGTTTCACTAGGAACTAGATTCTTCTTTTTCTTTCTTTGTGGTAAAATACCATAAAATTTACCATTTTAACCATCTTCAAGCGTCCAGTTCAGCAGCAGTGAGCACATTCCTGTTGTGCAGCCATCACCGCCATCCATTCACAAAACTGACCTCTTGGGAATCTGAAACTCTGCACCTATTAACATTGTCCCCATCACCTTCCCCAAGCCCTGGCACCCACCATCCTACTTTCTGTCTCTGACTTTGTGACTTTGACCTCTCCAGGGACCTCATATAAGGGGAATCACACAGGATTTGTCCTTTTGTGACTGGCTTATTTCACACAGCATAATGTCCTCATGTTCATCCATGTTGTTTTCTTTTTAAGCCTGAATAATATTCCATATATATATGTGTGTGTGTATATGTGTATACACACACACACATTTTGCTTATCCATTCATTCATTAATGGACATGTGTATTGCTTCCACATTTTAGCTATTGTGAATAATGCTGCAGTGAACATGGGTGTGTAATATCTTAAGACCCTGCTTTCAGTTCTTTGGAGGTTACACCCAGAAGTAGAATCGCAAGGTCATACAGTAATTCTTTTTTCAATTTTTTGAGGAACTGCCACACTGTTTTCCACAACGGCCACACCATTTTACATTCTCACCAACAGTGCACAAGAGTTCTAATTTCTCCACATCCTCCTGAACGTGTCATTTTTAATGGCTTTTTGGCATTCCAATATTTAAAAGCATTGATGTTTCTACTGAAAGGGGGAGGGGTTCTTCAGCTATCCGATTCACTCATTCATGAAGAGAGGACATGAGGTCTCCAGCAGCGAAGTTTATTGCTTGAAAGACAGAATGGCTGTCTCTAAAGGAGAGAGCAGCAGTGGGAGCCAGGGAGAGCTGCTTATAAAGGAGTTTGAGCGGGAAGTTGGTCTTGTGACTTCTATGCATTACAGGGTTCAGGAAGAGGGTGCTGATTGGATGGTTTAAAACAAGTATGTCTTGTACATTTCCCATAGGTTGAGCTCGGCTGGCGCCGAGTTGCCGGCTGATGTAATTTAGAAGGTATGTAGGTTAAGGGAAGTAGGTACCTTTTATGGTAAGGGCAGGTTACCTTTGCCCTTTACGGTCAGGTGGCTGGTCGTTGCTAGGAAAACTATCTAGAATGAGAGTCACTGGAACAATAGATGGGTTTTCCAGTAACTAGAACACAGTTTTCTTAGAACAAGGTTGGGGTGAGGCCTTGGGGGGATTCAAGGCTGGGGTGCAGCTGCTGTAGGTGATACAAAGGGGTGGGGCTTACTATGCCCAGAGGTAGTTCTGGGTTCTAACATCTACCAATTCCCAATTGTTAAACATTTATGCTTTCATCTTTTTGATACTATTAGTATTGCTTTAACATCTTTGTTCCTCCATCTTTGAATACATATTTAATAATGTCTTTAGAGTAATGCTCCATAAGTATATGCTAAGACAAATGGTTTGCATACTTAAATCTTCTAATGGATGTCCACAAATTACTCTTCAGAAAACTGATGAGAATTAATATGACCAGCAGTTTGTGGAAGTCCTTGTTTCCATGTGTTCACCAATCCTGGTTAGTACTGTCTTTTATCTTTACTGACCCTTTCTTAAGTTCTTACTGAATCAGGAGCCTACTATTTTTCTAAGTTGCAAACTCAAAGTTTCTGTAGTATTCACTTTACCCTGAAGCATCAGAGTCAAGACTTTCTGGATTCTAGGCATGTGATTCTTCCTGTGTCTGTGCTTTATCATCTATAAAGTGAGGCAGGTGTAGCGAGAAAGATTTCCCTTTAGCTTGTTCTTTGAAGTCTCCAGTTTTCCTTCTCTTATGCTCTGACTTTGAATTCAGCCCATCACAGAGGCCCTCTGCTCAGGCAGGTTCTGGCCCCTTTCTCTTCTGCTTCATCGTTATTCCTCTTAACTGTTCACAGCTGAGTGTAAGTGAAATTCTTTGAACACTCTGCTTCATCATTAGAACAAATTCTTGTTTTCCATCACATCTTCCCCTTCTCAACTGGAAGATGAGCCCAGCAGAGAGCCTGCACTGTGTGACGTGGGGGCTGTGCTCCTGCCTGGCATTTTGCGTCCATGACTTTGAGGGTCCTGCAGCACTGCCAGTCATGGTTTAAATAGGAAAGACAATTTCCAGCCTTTATCTTCTAATAAGGAAACATTAACCTTAAAAGTAAAACTCTTATTTTTCCAGCAAAAACAGGTTTATTCAGGAACAACTGAGAACTGCACTCCAGGACAAATAAACTCCAGCAAAACCAGCTGCAGAGGAGGCTCTTTTATAGGAGGGGCTGGGTGGGTGGGGCAGTTCTAAGGAAAAAGCCCGTTGAAGGAAACTGGGAGTCCCCTGTGTCGTGGCTGCTCATTGGCTGGCTAGTGGCTCTCTCATTGGCTGTTGCTGGAGGAGGTGGAAACCAACCTTCCTTTAGCCTGGTAGGAAAGTAGCTAAAACAGCATGACTTGAAAGGTGTCCTCCCTTCCTTCAGATCTGTGATTGAGGAGGAGAGGTGGGCTCCAGAGCTCTCTCTGCTGCCTCTGCTGACGCCATGTCTGAGGTTCCCTTTATTAATTTTCATAGAAGTGACTGGGCTTTAAGAGTTTTTGTTGAGGAAAGAACATACTTCTATTGGGAGGAATATTACTCCCCATTTAGACCTCATTTACTCATATGGCAATCAGTACAGGCCAGGCATCTCCTTCAAGAAATCTTCCTGACCCTCCTCCCTAGGCCAGGTGAAGAGTCCTTCCCTGGGCTGGAGCTTATAGCAGGGGATTGACGACATGGTCATAAACTTCATGATGTTCATGGTCTAGGTACATTGCCGATAGTTAAGGACAATGTCTTAGTTTAGGCTGCTATAACAATACCATAGTCTGGGTGGCTTATAAAGAACAAGCGTTTATTTCTTACAGTTGTAGAGGCAGGAAGTCTGAGACCAGGGTGTGAGCAAGAGTGGGTTCTGGTGAGGGCCCTTTTCTGGGCTGGAGACTGCCGACTTCTCCCTGTGGCCTCACATGGCGGCGAGCAGAGAGGGGAACCAGGCCCTTTCACCACTCCTAAGAGCACTGATCTATTCCCGGGGACTCCACCTTCAGGACCTCAATCACCTGAAAGTTTTAAATGAAAGGTGAATCAGAGAAAGATGTTGGAAAGAATCTTTGTCTCATAATGGAGAAAAAGTTACCAGGTTCCCAAGAGCTAGAACTTACAACCAAAAGTACAGTAAGAGAAGTCATAGAGAAGAGGAAAGAAAGCAGCCAAGAGAACAAAATGAAGTAAATAGCAAAAAAGACCAGGGGAGTAAGTGAGAGCCACTCTGACTTAAGAGCATTGTGGAAGACATGTTAAAGACATAAAAAAACCTTGCAATAAAAATTTGAATTGATGCACGACAATGTGAATGCACTTGATGCCACCGCACACTTAAAGATAGTTAAAATGGTAATTTTATATCCTGTATATTTTGCTACAATAAAAAAAGAATGAAAAAAATTGAATTAGAATACAAGCTCATGATTTCCTAGCTCAGTGCTGTGAAAAGCCTCAAGGCAATGATGCTCCAGTAGTGGCGAACATGCCTTTCGCCCAGATCCTGGTTTCTAAATACCATTCTCTCGTAAAAGGACTCAGAGCTGTTGGAAAAGAGGCTGGCTCCAGGTCTGAGGAGGGAATGATGAGCTGCAAACATCTTGTCATGACCCAAAATAAGAAAGCACTCAAAAAATGATGGGGTATGTTGAAAGGACAGAGGATCCATCTTGAAGGGTCTCCCAGTGAATTTGGGATGATTTGGGCATCGATAAAAGAATGATGAAAGTGATTGTGACATCATTTTGAAAATGTGTCTACTGTAAAATTCAACAAAGGAAAAGAAGAGAGGAAACAAATGCACATGAGGAGAACTCTTCCCTAGAGAAGAGGGCCAGGCAGGTTGGGTGGAAGAAACGGGGGTAGGGGCGTCACACCCGTCACCATCTTGTAACTCCTATTGTGGAAACTGATTCAAGTTGTAATATTTCTGCATGTAATCAGTATAGACATAACTAATGAGATATTTTACATTATTTTGTACTAAGTGTTTGAGGTCAGTGTGTATTTTTTACACTTACAGCCCATCTCAATTCCAGCGTATTACATTTTGAGTGCCCCATAGCCCCATGTGACTATGGTTAGAGTATCAGGCAGTGTAGCTCCTCACCTACTTTCCACGTTACAGAACGTACAAGGGATATGTGAACAAACGGGATGACACCACGACGAGGCACAACAGAGCTTGTTGTGCAAGGCACTGGCCGGGACTCATCAGAAAGTCATGTCATTTAAACAACAATGACATGGGGGAGCTATACATAAGGAGATATGACAACTACATGAAAAGCATGAACGTCGATCGGATCATTTTAAAAATACTTAAAGGACACCTTTGGGACCATCTGGAGATATGACTCAGGACTGAATTTTAGGTTGTTGTCCGATAATTATGTGAAACTGGAAGTGTAGCTCTGTGGAAGTACTGAGGGGCGGAGTGTGACAGTGTCTTTAACTGCAGGTGGCTGGGAGAAGTTGTCTATCTGGAGAGAGAGGAAGTGTGACAAGACCTCAATGCTTGTTGGAGATGCAGGAGGCATCCTGGCTGGCCGCTGCACTACTCTTTTAACGTTTCACATGTGTGGGAGAGAAATAATGTCCTCAGTCTGTTGCCTGGAGGATGGGTTTGAGGCGGCAGGAGGGGAAGCAGGGAGCCAGCTGGGCGCCCACAGTGGCGGAGGTAGGTTGGACACCAGGACATGAAAGAGGGCAGGCAGGTAGGTGCTGCAATTTGGACGTGTAGGCAACAGTTCCCTAGAGCTCTGCCTTAGGCACGGGGCTGTGAGCACCCCGGGAACAGGAATTCCTCCTGTTTGTATTATGTCCCATCACCTGGCACATAGTAAGTACCCACAAACTCTGTTGAATGTAACTGAACTGCTGACCAGTATTTAAGGGTAGAAAATGGCAAGAGGAAGAATGCTGTGACAGCCCAGCAGCTGCACAGATTATTTTTACTTGATTGCTACGTCATTTCCTCTTGGCCATGAGTTAAGTTTCGTGTTCTTCACAATGGAGCGTTTCTGAGAAATCAGCTGATGCCCTGACGTCAGTGTTACCATGGAAACTAGGGCGGAACTGATTCTGCCTATATATACTGTAGGCCTGCCTAGTAAAATTGAGCCTTGATCAGACTATTGTCTTGGCTCCATTCTTCTCGTGTCTCTGTCTCTCATTCTCAAGCCCCCTTTCAGGTACCCGCGTTGACGCGTGGTCGCAGGCGACTACAGGTGGCGCCCAACGTGGGGCTCGAAAACGGGGGACCGTCTTGAAGAACGCTGTGACTGACGGAGCTCCGAATGCCTAATAAAAGTACCTCCGTAAAGACCTGTTACGGAGTAAGTACTGGGTGTGGCAGACAGTGCAAAATGGGAAAGAGCAACAGTGGACTTGCGTTCGTTCAAACGTTAAAAGATTTACTCAAAGCACGAGGAGTTGGGTTTAAGCGTCAAACTTTAGATGATTTCCTTAAGCAACTTGATCTTTACTGTCCTTGGTTTCCCGAAGAGGGAAGCATTCAGGTGGATGTCTGGAACAAGGTTGGAGAGGTTTTAAGAAATGGACAGGCATCTCCTATAACTTTTTCTTTATGGGCTCTGATTAAAGATGCAATAGAAGAGCGACATAAAAATAAGAAAACTTCTCAAGTTCTTGATCACGCAAAGGAACAATTAGCAGAGTTGCAGGAGGAGAGATTATCTGAAAAGGGAGCCGTGGGCGGGGCGGCCCAGAAGCTCACTGCCCCCACTCCTCCTCTTGTAAAAAATCTTTATCAAGAGGCTCAGGAGGATCTTGCGGCTTTACAAATAGCTAGTGACAATGAGTTAGATCTTGAGGAGGAGGAGGATCTTGAGGAACAAGCTGCCAAGTATTGTAATCCTGATTGGTCTCTTCGTTTAGCCGATGTTCCTCCTCCGGCTTGTTCTGCAGTTCCTCTTGATTCCAAATTAAGTAAACTACAGGATCCTATTATTAGGAGAGGAAGGAGGGCCCGTCTCATGGATAATAAATTTTCTCCGTTGGAGAGGGCTGTAGATGATGCTTTACATAGGGGAGAGGACACCTCTGGGTTTTCAGCTTTCCCGGTAGTAGAAATTTTGGATAATCAGGGACAAAGGATTAGACAATATCAACCGATAGAATTTAAACAACTTAAGGAACTAAAAATGGCCGTCTCTCAATATGGTCCTACAGCCCCTTTTACCGCAGCGCTTCTTGATGCCCTAGTGGAAGCAAACCTTACTCCTACTGACTGGAGGGTCATAGCAAAGGCTACTTTATCAGGGGGACATTATTTACTCTGGAGTGCAGAATGGAGGGATGCCAGTAAAAAAAACTGCTGTATTAAATGCACAGGCTGGGAATCAGGGCTGGGACGTTAATATGTTACTAGGAGAAGAACCATATGAAGGAAATGCAAATCAGATTAACTTCAGTCCTGCAGTATATGCACAAATTGCTGTTGCTACTAGACGAGCTTGGACTATGTTGCCCAGTAAGGGTGACCTTAGCGGTACCATGGCGAATATCGAGCAGGGGCTGGATGAACCTTTTCAAGATTTTGTAGATCGGCTTTTTTTTTAATATAATTTATTTTATTATCATTAATCTACAATTACATGTGCAATATTATGGTTATTAAACTACCCCTTCATCAGGTCCCCCCCACCAACCCCATTACAATCACTGTCCATCAGCGTAATGAGATGCTATAAAATCATTACTTGTCTTCTCTGAGTTGTACTGCCCTCCCCGTGTCCCCCCAACATTATATCTGCTAATCATAATGCCCCTTCTTCCCTCTTATCCCTCCCTTCCCACCCATTTTCCCCAGTCCCTTTCCCTTTGGTAACTATTAGTCCATTCTTGGGTTCTGTGAGTCTGCTGCTGTTTGGTTCCTTCAGTATTTTTTCTTTGTTCTTATACTCCACATATGAGTGAAATCATTTGATACTTGTCTTTTTCGGCTTGGCTTATTTAACTGAGCATAATACCCTCTAGCTCCATCCATGTTGTTGCAAATGGTAGGATTTGTTTTCTTCTTATGGTATTCCATTGTGTATATGTACCACATCTTTATCCATTCATCTACTGATGGACACTTAGGTTGCTTCCATTTCTTGGCTATTGTAAATAGTGCTGCCATAAACATAGGGGTGCATCTGTCCTTTTCAAATTGGGCTGCTGCATTCTTAGGGTAAATTCCTAGGAGTGGAATTCCTGGGTCAAATGCTTTTCTATTTTGAGTTTTTTGAGGAAGCTCCATACTGCTTTCCACAATGGTTGAACTAATTTGCAGTCCCACCAGCAGTGTAGGAGGGTTCCCTTTTCTCCACATCCTCGCCAACATTTGTTGTTGTTTGTGTTTTGGATGTTGGCCATCCTCACTGGTGTGAGGTGATATCTCATTGTGGTTTTAATCTGCATTTCTCTGATGATTAGCGATGTGGAGAATCTTTTCATGTGCCTGTTGGCCGTCTGAATTTCTTCTTTGGAGAAGTGTCTACTCATGTCCTCTGCCCATTTCTTTTTTTTTTTAATATAATTTATTTTATTATCATTAATTTACAATTACATTTGCAATATTACGATATTAAACTACCCCTTCATCAGGTCCCCCCCACCAACCCCATTACAGTCACTGTCCATCAGCGTAGTGAGATGCTATAGAATCACTACTTGTCTTCTGAGTTGTACTGCCCTCCCCGTGCCCCCCCAACATTACATCTGCTAATCGTAATGCCCCTTTTTCCCTCTTATCCCTCCCTTCCCGCCCATTTCCCCCAGTCCCTTTCCCTTTGGTAACTATTAGTCCGTTTCGGGTTCTGTGAGTCTGCTGTTTTGTTCCTTCAGTTTCTATGTTCTTGTTACCCACATATGAGTGAAATCATTTGATACTTGGTTCTTTCGGCTTGGCTTATTTCACTGAGCATAATACCCTCTAGCTCCATCCATGTTGTTGCAAATGGTAGGATTTGTTTTCTTCTTATGGCTGAATAATGTTCCATTGTGTATATGTACCACATCTTCTTTATCCATTCATCTACTGATGGACACTTAGGTTGCTTCCATTTCTTGGCTATTGTAAATAGTGCTGCGATAAACATAGGGGTGCATATATCTTTTTCAAACTGGGCTGCTGCATGCTTAGGGTAAATTCCTGTGAGTGGAATTCCTGGGTCAAATGGTATTTCTATTCTGAGTTTTTTGAGGAACCTTCATACTGCTTTCCACAATGGTTGAACTAATTTACATTCCCACCCGCAGTGTAGGAGGGTTCCCCTTTACCCAATTCCTCCCCAGCATTTGTTGTTGTTTGTGTTTTGGATGGTGGCCATCCTAAATGGTGTGAGGTGATACCTCATTGTGGTTTTAATTTGCATTTCTCTGATGATTAGCGATGTGGAGCATCTTTTCATGTGCCTATTGGCCATCTGAATTTCTTCTTTGGAGAAGTGTCTGTTCAGATCCTCTGCCCATTTTTTAACTGGATTATTTGCTTTTTGTTTGTTGAGGTGCGCGAGCTCTTTATATATTTTGGATGTCAACCCTTTATCGGATATGTCATTTATGAATATATTCTCCCATACCGTAGGATATCTTTTTGTTCTACTGATGGTGTCCTTTGCTGTACAGAAGGTTTTCAGCTTGATATAGTCCCACTTGTTCATTTTTGCTTTTGTTTCCCTTGCCCGAGGAGATATGTTCATGAAAAAGTTGCTCATGTTTATGTCCAAGAGATTTTTGCCTATGTTTTTTTCTAAGAGTTTTATGGTTTCATGACTCACATTCAGGTCTTTGATCCACCTTGAGTTTACCTTTGTGTATGGGGCTAGACAGTAGTCCAGTTTCATTCTCTTACATGTAGCTGTCCAGTTTTTCCAACACCAGCTGCTGAAGAGGCTGTCATCTCCCATTGTATATCCAAGGCACTTTTATCAAATATTAATTGACTGTATATATTTGGGTTAATGTTTGGATTTTCTATTCTGTTCCACTGGTCTGTGGGTCTGTTTTTGTGCCAATACCAAATTGTCTTGATTACTGTGGCTTTGTAGTAGAGCTTGAAGTCAGGGAGCGTAATTCCCCCTGTTTTATTCCTCCTTCTCAGGATTGCTTTGGCTATTCAGGGTCTTTTGTGGTTCCATATGAATTTTAGAACTATTTGTTCCGGTTCGTTGAAGAATGCTGTTGGTATTTTGATAGGGATTGCATTGAATCTTTAGGCAGGATGGCCATTTTGACAATATTAATTCTTCCTAGCCAAGAGCATGGGATGAGTTTCCATTTGTTAGTGTCCTCTTCAATTTCTCTTAGGAGTGTCTTGTAGTTTTCAGGGTAGAGGCCTTTCACTGGTTAGGTTTATTCCTAGCTATTTTATTCTTTTTGATGCAATTGTGAATGGAATTGTTTTCCTGATTTCTCTTTCTGCTAGTTCATCGTTAGTGTATAGGAATGCAACAGATTTCTGTGTATCAATTTTGTATCCTGGAACTGCTGAATTCAGATATTAGTTCTAGTAGTTTTGGAGTGGAGTCTTTAGGGTTTTTTATGTACAATGTAATGTCATCTGCAAATACAGACAGTTGACTTCTTCTTTACCAATCCGGATGCCTTGTATTTCTTTGTTTTATCTGATTGCCGTGGCTAGGACCTCCAGTACTATGTTGATTAAAAGTGGGGAGAGTGGGCATCCCTGTCTTGTTCCCAATCTCAGGTGAAAAGCTTTCAGCATCTCGCTGTTAAGTATGATGTTGGCTGTAGGTTTGTCATATATAGCCTTTATGATGTTGAGGTACTTGCCCTCTATAGCCATTTTGTTAAGAGTTTTTATCATGAGTGGATGTTGAATTTTGTCGAATGCTTTTTCAGCATCTACAGAGATGATCATGTGGTTTTTGTCCTTTTTTTTTTTGATGTGGTGTATGATGTTGATGGGTTTTCGAATGTTGTACCATCCTTGCATCCCTGAGAGGAATCCCACTTGATCATGGTGTATGATCCTCTTGATGTATTTTTGAATTCGGTTTGCTAATATTTTGCAGAGTATTTTTGCATCTATGTTCATCAGGGATATTGGTCTGTAATTTTCTTTTTTTGTGGTGTCTTTGCCTGGTTTTGGTATTAGAGTGATATTGGCCTTGTAGAATGAGTTTGGAAGTATTCCCTCCTCTTCTATTTTTCGGAAAACTTTAAGGAGAATGGGTATTATGTCTTCTCTATATGTCTGATAAAATTCAGTGGTCAATCCATCTGGCCTTGGGAGATTTGTTCTTGGGTAGTTTTTAGATTACCGATTCAATTTTGTTGCTGGTAATTGGTCTGTTTAGATTTTCTGTTTCTTCCTTGGTCAGTTTTGGAAGGTTGTACTTTTCTAGGAAGTTGTCTCTTTGTTCTAGGTTTTCCAGCTTGTTAGCATATAGATTTTCATAGTATTCTCTAAAAATTCTTTGTATTTCTGTGGGGTCCGTCATGATTTTTCCTTTCTTATTTCTGATTCTGTTTATGTGTGTAGATTTTCTTTTTTTCTTAATAAGTCTGGCTGGGGTTTATCTATTTTGTTTATTTTCTCAGAGAACAAGCTCTTGGTTTCATTGATTTTTTCCTATTTTTTAATTCTTCTCCATTTTATTTATTTCTTCTCTGATCTTTATTATGTCCCTCCTTCTGCAGACTTTGGGCCTCCTTTGTTCTTTTTCAAGTTTCAGTAATTGTGACTTTAGACTATTCATTTCGGATTGCTCTTCCTTCTTTAAATAGGCCTGGATTGCTATATACTTTCCTCTTACAACTGCCTTAGCTGTGTCCCACAGAAGTTGTGGCTTTATGCTGTTTTTGTCATTTGTCTCCATATATTGCTTGATCTCTGCTTTATTTGGTCATTGATCCATTGATTATTAAAGAGCATGTTGTTAAGCCTACATGTGTTTGTGAGCCTTTTTGGTTTTTTTGTACAATTTATTTCTAGTTTTAGACCTTTGTGACCTGGAAGTTGGTTGGTAGAATTTCAATCTTTTTGAATTTACTGAGGGTTTTTTTGTGGCCCAGTATGTGGTCTATTCTGAAAAATGTTCCATGTGCACTTGAGAAGAATGTATATCCTGCTGCTTTTGGGTGCAGAGTTCTGTGAATGACTGTTAGGTCCATGTGTTCTAGAGGGTCGTTCAGTGAGTCTGTGTCCTTGCTTATTTTCTGTCTGGTTGATCTGTCCTTTGGAGTGAGTGTCGTCTTGAAGTCTCCTAAAATGAATGCATTGCATTCTATTTCCTCCTTTAATTCTGTTAGTATTTGTTTCACAAGTCAGTGCTCCTGTGTTGGGTGCATATATATTTATAATGGTTATATCCTCTTGTTGGACTGCCTCCTTTATCATTATGTAATGTCCTTTTTTAAATCTTGTTACTTTCTTTGTTTTGAAGTCTGTTTTGTCTGATACAAATACTGCAACACCTGCTTTTTTCTCCCTATTGTTTGCATGAAATATCTTTTTCCATCCCTTCACTTTTAGTCCGTGTATATCTTTGGGTTTGAGGTGAGTCTCTTGTGAGCAGCATATAGATGGGTCTTGCTTTTTTATCCATTCTATTACTCTGTGTCTTTTGATTGGTGCATTCAGTCCATTTCCATTTAGGGTGATTATCGATAGATATGTGCTTATTGCCATTGCAGGCTTTGGATTCGTGGTTACCAAAGGTTCAAGGGTAGCTTCTTTACTATCTAACAGTCTAACGTAACTCTCTTATTAAGCTATTATAAACACAGTCTGATGATTCTTTATTTCTCTCCCTTCTTATTCTTCCTCCTCCATTCTTTATATGCTAGGTGTTTTATTCTGTACTCTTTTGTGTTTCCTTTGACTACTTTTGTGGATAGTAGATTTTATTTTCTCTGGTGACATCTATTTAGTCTTATGAGTTCCATCTAGAGCAGTCCCTTTAAAATATCCTGTAGAGGTGGTTTGTGGGAGGCTAATTCCCTCAAGTTTTGCTTGTCTGGGAATTGTTTAATCCCTCCCTCAAATTTAAATGATAATCATGCTGGATACAGTATTCTTGGTTCAGGGCCCTTCTGTTTCATTGCATTAAATATATCGTGCCATTCTCTTCTGGCCTGTATGGTTTCTGTTGAGACATGTGATGATAGCCTGATGGGTTTTCCTTTGTAGGTGATCTTTTTCTCTCTCTGGCTGCCTTTAATACCGTGTCCTTGTCTTTGATCTTTGCCATTTTAATTATTATATGTCTTGGTGTTGCCTTCCTTGGATCCCTTGTGTTCTGAGATCTGTGGGCTTCCATGGTCTGAGAGACTATTTTCTTCCCCAGGTTGGGGAAGTTTTTGGCAATTATTTCTTCAAAGACACTTTCTATCCCTTTTTCTCTCTTTTTCTTCTGGTAGCCCTATAATGCGAATACTGTTCCGTTTGGATTGGTCACACAGTTCTCTTAATATTCTTTCATTCCTAGAGATCCTTTTTTCTCTCTCTGCCTCAGCTTCTCTGTATTCCTGTTCTCTGATTTCTATTCCATTAAGTCTCTTGCACCTTGTCCAGTCTCTTCTTAAGAACTTCTATCGATTGTTTTATTTCTGTTATCTCCCTTTGGACTTCATCCCTTAGCTCTTGCATATTTCTCTGCAGGTCCATCAGCATGGTTGTGACTTTTATTTTGAATTATTTTTCAGGACGATTAGTTATATCTATCTCAGCAGGCCCTCTCTCTGGGGTTGTTAGAGTGATTTCTGACAGGACCAGATTCTTCTACGTTTTCATGGCGATAGAAGTGGTCACAGGCAAGTGGCGCGTGTGTCAGCTGGGAGAACAAAGTCCCTTCCTGCTTGTTGGTTGCCTTGCCTCTCTCCGCTGCCTATGCCATCTACTCGCATACTGGGAGCAGTCTCTGGGATAATCTCTTGAGGTGCCGTGGGTGGGGCGGCCCTCATAATAGCCTGGAGCCCTGTGGGGAGTCACAGCCCTGCAGGTGTGTTCTCCTGCGAGAACAGCACCCCTTCCTGCCTTCTGGACCTTGCTCTGGGTTCCTGTGCCTGTCCCAGGTAGCTTCGCGTTGGGAGAAGACTGTGTGGTTGCTGTGGGCAGGACTGTCCTCCAGCTGCTCCGCAGCTGTGTTGGGTCAGCCAGTTTGCTTGCAGCGCCGGCCAAGGGAAATGAATGGCAGACTGCTTATTGCCGTAAGGGTCTTTGGGCTGTGTTATCCCCTAGGGGGTTAGGGAGCCTGGAGTTTCTCAAGATTCCCTGGGTGCTGGGCTGAGTGTGCTGGGACAATTTTGTCCAGCTGTTGAGCCCTTGTCCCTTTAAGAGTTTAAAAAAGTGCCCACTTTTCTTTTGTCCCTGGGGAGCTGGTTGTGGGGACCCACTCACAGTCTCTGTCTTGGATTTTACTTTTCTGTTTCTCTAATATCCAGTACACTATGCAACGTGTATCTGTGCTCCCGGTGCAGATTACTAGGGCTGGTTATTTAGTAGTCCTGTGCTTCTACTCCCTCCCCACTCTGATTCTTTTCCTACCCTGGTGAGCTAGGGTGGGGGGAGTGCTTGGGTCCCGCCAGGTGATGGCTTTGTATGTTACCCTTCTTGTGAGGTGCTGAGTTCTTGCCGATGCAGATGTAGCCTAGCTGTTGTACTGTATCTTCTGGTCTCTCTTTTAGGAATAGTTGTATTTGTTGTATTTTCAAAAATATGTATGGTTTTGGGAGGCGATTTCCTCCGCCCTACTCATGCTGCCATCTTGAGCCCCTCCCCTTCTTTGTTTTGTGATTTTTTTGTTGTTGTTGCTAAAAACCAGGCATTTGAATTTATCCTATCCCTTAGACTCTGTAAATCAGGAGTCGCTTCCTCCTCTAGGGTTTGTTATTCTTGATTGTTAAAGGTTACAGTTGTTAGTGACTTTCCAAACTATTTTTGAAAAGACTGCATTCCTTGTCATGTGCGGTCACTGAGGTCTCTGTTTCCTTAGCTTGAGTTCAGCTCATGTTTTAAGAGATTTCTCTGAACACTGATAGTCTAATAAAAGTCTTATACCTCTCCCAGGCTTTGCAGATTGGCTCTGTGGTGGGGCACTACTTTAGCACTATACCTCTGACTTAGCTTTCTGCTTTCTGAGCCTAGTGATCAACCAGAGATGAAGCTATGGTCTTCATAGTATTTCTGAGCACACATTCCATCCCGGGCATGTACACAGGTTGCTAAATTCCCCAATATACAAGAATGCTTTTGAATGCCCTAACTTCCCCAGCTTTCTCTTCTAGGCTTTAGATGGTTGAATGTCCTGTTAACTGATATCCCAGGGGACTGTGGGGTTTTAGTTTGCCTTACAGTATTTTTGAGCCCACTGTTTTTCTTCCTTAATTTCTGAGTTAGGCAAAATCAGCACTTTGAATCAATTCTTTATCCAACTCCACACAAGTTAGAACAAACAAAATATTTTCTGAATAAGGTCTGCTGCTTTGCTCCCTCTGCATCCAGGGACCAGGATTCCCTACCGAGAATATAGGCAACTCACTTTAAGACTGCTGCATAGTCAGGGAGTGTTTGGGGCATAAGCAAGTAAGAATGCTGCAAAGCTTTCCTACCATTTTTAAGTTGTCCTTTTCTTGATTTAGAATTCACTTGGTTCCTGTTAAACTGATTTGTTTCCAGATTTCTGAAAAAGCTGGTCCTGGCAGTTTTTTTTTTTTTTAATGTTTATGTGGAAGAATGGATGTTTGCCTATGTCACCATTTTTCTCTGCTTTTTAAACATGAGCTACAATTAACCTATTTTTTTTTCAAGGAGCAAGGTCCTGGCCTCCCTCATCATTCTCTGCTAGTTGGTTAATATTCTGCCTCTGCCTGGGAGAGTCAGCGGGCCTGTCCCTCAGAGCCACTTTATGGGACCGAGTCACATCTTTCATCCTATATCTTCCTCCCTGCTCCAGCACACCTAGAGCTGCCCTGAACATCTCTGCCTGTTGGGGTAGGTCATGGGGAGGATGTGACCGTTGGTTCACCAGTGAGCTGGACCAGGCCATCAGGGACTTCTCACCCTGACTCTGCTCTTGGGATGCCCATTCTTCCTTGCTCTCAGTGGTTGACCCTTGGACACAGCCTTGAAATGGTGTGGTATTGAGACCACCTGGATGGTATATATGACTGAATCCAGTTAAGGCTTCTATATATACTTTCTAAGATTTGACAGGTGGTTGTGGAAATCTTGAAGCCACCCAAGATAAGCCTCTTAAGTTCCCTTGCTTATTAAATCTGTCACATACCCAACTGGAGCAGTCTGCCTCTTTATTTGGTCTCTTCTTGCCCTGCATATAGGGGGCAGGTTTCAATTACACCCAGGAAGCTCCTGGGGTTCGTGAACCAACACCGCCCTTAGCCCAGGCTTTCCTGTCCACACAGGGTCTGCCAGGGTACTCTGCCCAGATACTCTGAGTATAATAGTAGCTCCCACATAGGTAAGAGTCCCTCTTGTAAAACAGCCACCATCAGATCCCAGGAAGGAAAGCTAACACTGAGGAAGCATCCTGATCACTGCTGAGAGGTCATAGAAAAGGTGAGTTAGTGGGGGTGGTCTGCAGGAAGGACCCTCTGGTAGGGTTTTAAAGGGAATGGAAGCAGCTGCGAAGTGTCAGTGCAGCCAGGAGGGAGCAGGGCGAAGGCCTGAATTAGGGCAGAGCCCTGAGGGCAGGAGACCAACATCAGCTTGGTGGTCGAGCTGGGCTGGTGCCTACCATGTTTCACCCCTTTGTGTCATGTGGGAAACTGTCCTGCTCAGGGCAGCAGGGAAGCCAGGACCCAGGCCTACTTCTTCTCTGATCTTCAGCTTTGGCCCCTAAAGTCCCTAAAGTACGCCACCCCTAATGATGACACTTCCTGGGGTTAGGTGCAGGGTGATGTGGACAAAGTACCTCCAGAATAAGGGCACCAGTAGGGAACTCACTCCCAGTACCTGGCTGCTGATGGTGAGGGCTGTTTCCTGGCTCAGTTTTGCCACAGCGGAGGGTACCACAGAATGAAGATCCAGGGTGGGTCACAGCAGGAGCATCACTCACACAGCCCTGGGCTTCGGGGATCCAGGGGGATGGTCCAGGAACAGAGGGTTCCATTTCTGCCTCTTCGGGGCGAGCTCTGAGGCTGGGCATGGCTGGAACCTGGAGACAAGCAAGGATGCAGGTGAGTGTGCAGAGGGGCTAGCTCCATAGACCCATCCTCCCATCAGGCAGGGTCTCTTCCTCCATGCCAGTATCCTGAGACCCTAGGAGGGCCTTGTGCAGGGTCTGAGAGACAGACTCCACATTCCCTTATCCACAAGGACACAGACTCATGACCAGAGGCACAGATGGGAAGAGGCAAGATGCTCACTCCGGTGCAAGGTGCTTATAAAATGCCCTGTGGGCACGACCTGGAAGGGCCCAGGCCTTCCATGATAGAAGAGCCCACATGAAGCCTGCACCCGCCGCAGGGCCACCCCTCTGGTTTCTGACACAGTGCCCTGAAGGTGGACCACCAGACCCACTCACAGGGCAGCAGGAGCTCCAGAAGCTGGGCAGCTGGGGCAGCCTGTGCTACAGATGTGCACACAGTCATTGCAGTGCCTTCCTAGTGCTGAGTTCTATCTGAAATGTACTCTCAGCAGCATCCACAGTGGGTGTCCCCACCTCCACCCTCCTGGGCTGTCTTCCCACTGCACTAGTGGCTTCCTTCTGCACCTACACCAACTTCCTCAGTTAATTTGTCTTGTCCTGAGGCATCGACACCCATTATCCTGTAAAGACTCCCAAACTTGGGCTCAGCTCCAGCCCTAACTGCTCCCTCTGATTATGAGATGGGAGATTTCCACCTGGACACATCATGGGACTCCCATAGGGACCAAGTTACTGATTCCCCCCACCCCTCCCACTGCCCCATCTCTGCAAATGCACTATGCCCTGCCCAGTGGCCCATGTAGGAGGGGGTTACACCCCCCAGCCCCTTATTCACACTGCACTATTGACAAAAACCAATGACCCCTCTACCCTTCAGAGATGGAGATAAGGCAGGAAATGTTGGCAGAAGCCCACTGTGGACACTGCCTGCCAACCTACAGACAGGATTTCTCCTGATGGACACACGGTTTCAGTTTCCCAAACACCTGCCATATGTCAGGGTCTGTTCTGGGGATGGTGTGA
>JAVSCE010015737.1:0-152781 GCA_032199065.1 Smutsia gigantea | reverse complement strand
GGAAAACAGTGTAGCACAGAGAAGGCAAATAGTGAATCTGTGGCATCTTACTACACTGAAGGACAGTGACTCCATTGGGGTATGGGTGGGGACTTGATAATATTGGTAAATGTAGTAACCACGTTGTTTTTTCATGTGAAACCTTCATAAGAGTGTATATCAGTAATACCTTAATAAAAAAATAATACCTTAATAAAATTTTTTTTAATTAAAAAATTACGAAAAGTGGGTTGTTGTTGCCCAGATTTCTCCATTAATGAAGCCAAATTCAAAGTAATTCATTTTGTACTTTAGAATGTAGTTCTTACATCGAATTTTAAGTGGTTTATCATATACTAACTACATATACTACAGTCTAAGTTGAAAAAGACTTTATTTAAATTAGCATAGATTCTATTTCAAGCTTAGTTGTCAAAATACTACACAAAATGAAGAAATTATAATAAGCATTTTTTATGTTTTCTCTAAAACCACCTTTAAAAGACTTTTTAGTACTAGTTCCCTATTCATTAAAAATTCTTGAACCCTAAGAGGATCAGTTGTCCTTTCTACATCATAGTAATACAAGTTGGTCTGCATTATCAAAGTATTAACAAAAGAGATTGAAGGGAGTTTTTTTTTTCCAGTAAATTCTTATTACATCAGTAATTGACAAGCATTTCAGTAATTTTGTTACAGGAGAGGAAGGAGATACAGTAGGTCATTCTATTTAGGGTCATTTTTTAACACTAGTCTTCCTGTTTTGCTGAGAAAGAAGTCAGATGTTTATCCTTTGTCACTGAGCAGGAAAAAGTTATCAGGAGACAGGTTTTTAAATTATTCATACAATTTTAGGAAATTCCTCCTGCTGTAAGTAAGGTAACTCTGGTACCCTGCCAAAATTAAGGAAAACCTTAATTTCCATAATGGGCCATCTGTTTAACATTGAGTTGACCTTCATTTTGAGAGTTAATTTCAAGAGGGGCAAGATTTCCTCTTTCCTGAAAGACTGTCCTTTTCTGTGCTTCACAACACACTGAATGATTTTAGTAACTAGCAGTGCTTTTCCCACCTGAAGTCACCCCCACTAACATAAGTTCATAGGTTTTTATTTGCTTCTGTTATGCTCCCAGAAGAAACCTGTGTAATTGGCAAAAAACACATTTGCCTTCTTACAGTGATTTATTAAACTTTTTCTTCTTATATGGGTGGGGGGTTCTTAGGTACAGAGAGTTCGTGATGTTAGTTAATTTACTAGCTCATTTATCCAAAAAATATTAGAGACCGTGTTATGTGTCAGGTACTCTGCTTGGCATTAGAAGTCCACTGGCTAAGCAAGCAGATGTGATCTTTGCCCTCTGGAACCTCTAGTCTAACTCATGGCACATTATCATTGTCCGTCTATGAACAGGCCCTGATCTTATTTCACTTAATTTAATTTTTTTTCCCTTTAACCTCTTTCCCTTTTTTCTCCTCCATAAACATCCACTCAGATATACATGTCCGTCCTTAGATACTTGCTTGTGAAGATAATATATTTATGTGTGCTAATGTTTTTTTATTTTTTTATTAAGGCATTATTGATACACACTCTTATGAAGGTTTCACATGAAAAAACAATGTGGTTATTACATTTACGCATATTATCAATTCCCCACCCATACCCCAATGCAGTCACTGTCCATCAGTGTAGTAAGACGCCACAGATTCACTATTTGCCTTCTCTGTGCTACACTGTTTTCCCCTTGATCTCCCACACCATATGTACTAAACATAATACCCGTCAATCCTCTTCTCCCACCCTCCATCCCACACCCCTCCCCTTTGGTAGCCACTAGTTCCTTCTAGGGGTCTCTGAGTCTGCTGCTATTTTGTTACTTCAGTTTTGCTTTGTTGTTACACTCCACAAAAGAGGGAAATCATTTGGCACTTGTCTTTCTCCACCTGGCATATTTCACTGAGCATAATACCCTCCAGCTCCATCCATATTGTTGCAAATGGTAGGACTTGTTTCTTTCTTTTTTTTTTTTGGATCCCTATTTGGATTATTACTATTTTTTTAATTAATTTATTTTTTATTTTAGTATCATTAATCTACAATTACATGTACAACATTATGGTTACTAGACTCCCCACATCATCAAGTCCCCACCACATACCCCATTACAGTGACTATCCATCAGCATAGTGAGATGCTATAGAATCACTACTTGTCTTCTCTGAGTTGTACAACCCTCCCTGTGCCCCCCCCCCACCCGCTACATTATGTCTGCTAATCGTAATGGCCCTTTTTCCCCCTTGTCCCTCCCTTCCCACCCATCCTCCCCAGTCCCTTTCCCTTTGGTAACTGTTAGTCCATTCTTGGGTTCTGTGAGTCTGCTGCTGTTTTGTTCCTTCAGTTTTTTCTTTGTTGTTATACTCCACATATGAGTAAAATCATTTGATACTTGTCTTTTTCCACCTGGCTTATTTCACGGAACATAATACCCTCTAGCTCCATCCATGTGGTTGCAAATGGCAGGATTTGTTTTCTTCTTATGGCTGAAAAATATTCCATTGTGTATATGTACCGCATCTTCTTTATCCATTAATCTACTGATGGACACTTAGATTGCTTCCATTTCTTGGCTATTGTAAATAGTGGTGCAGTAAACATAGGGGTGCATATGTCGTTTTGAAACTGGGCTGCTGTGTTCTTAGGGTAAATTCCTAGGAGTGGAATTCCTTGATCAAATGGTATTTCTATTTTTAGTTTTTTGAAGAACCTCCATATTGATTTCCACAATGGTTGAACTAGCCTACATTCCAACCAGCAGTGTACGAGGGTTCCCCTTTCTCTGCATCCTCTCCAGCATTTATTGTTCTTTGTCTTTTCAATGCTGGCCATCATGTATTAATGTTTAAGGTCTAGCCATCAAAGTCATTTTTGACTGTGCATAATATTCCATTATCTACATCTAACAGATCTACTTAATTCATTTTCCCAGTGATGGAATCTATGTTGCTTCCTCCACCTGAATACAAGTAATGCTTCAATGAGCACTTTTGTATGTTAAGGACCACTGCAAGTATTTCTTTGGAATGCTTACCCAAGAGTGGGATTCTGAATCACAGGTAAAAGATTAGCTTAACCAAGCAGTTCAAGGTTCCTGTTTTCCTCCATTTTCCCCAGTACTTGATGTTACTCAGTTTGCTGATTTCTATTTTTCCTAAGTTTTGGAGTGATATTATTTCATGCATGTCCCTTTTTTCAGTAACAGCTTTATTAAAGTATAATTCACATACTGTACTATCTACTCATTTAAAATGGCCAATTTGGTGTTTTTTAATGTATTAACAAAGTTGTGCAACCATGATACAAATTAATTTTAGAATATTTTCCTTACCCTCAAAAAAAAACCCATACTCTTTAGCCATTGCTCCCCAACCCTCCTGTCCCCCACAGCCCTAGACAACCACTGATCTCTTTATGTCTTTATATCCTATTCCAGTAATTTCTATTAACTGGAATCATATACTAAATTATCTGTGTGACTAGCTTCCTTCAC
This sequence comes from Smutsia gigantea, assembly GCA_032199065.1. Taxonomy (NCBI): domain Eukaryota; kingdom Metazoa; phylum Chordata; class Mammalia; order Pholidota; family Manidae; genus Smutsia; species Smutsia gigantea. Next base: position 149,254 of record JAVSCE010015737.1, on the reverse strand, counting down.
TTTGTGTAATGTTTTGTCCACTTTGTAGCATGCATCAATATGTCATTTTTTATGACTGAATAATATTCCACTGTGTGGATATACCACATTTGTTCATGCAGCAGTTGATGGACATTTAGGTGATTTCTGCCTTTTGGCTCTTGTGAATTATGCCACTGTGAACACTCACAAGCATCTTTTTGTATGGATATAGGTTTTCATTTCTCTTGGGTGTGTACCTATGGGTAGAATTGCTTTGTCAAGGGTAAACTCTGGGTTTTTTGAGGAACTGCCAAACTGCCTCCCTGAATTTCTTGCTCTGTTCTACTTGCCACCAACAGTGTATGAAGGTTCCAACTTCTCCATATCCTTGTCACCCCTTGTTACCTGCTGTTTTGATTATAGCCATCTAGTGGGTATGAAGTGGTATAATTATGGTCTTGATTTACATTTCCCTAATGATGTGAAACATCTTTTCATGTGTTCATTGGCCATTTGTATATGGGTTAATGATAGTCCCTAAGTCAGAGGGTTGTTGAAAGGATTAAATAAGTTAATATATGAAAAGTGTTTTAACACTGAACAATCTTAGACAGCTAGAAACTGACAGTGCCAGACAATAGTTAACTGAGCACAGTAAGTGCTCAGTTAGTTAACTATTTGTGGTATGGAAGCCTTTCCTAAAAATCAGGTTTGTGTCTGTCAGTTTGTATATTGTTTTTCATACTCTATTTTCTTCATATCTGTCCGTAATATTTTTCTTTTATTTCTTTGTGCTTACATTCCTTTTTGAGTTCAACACACTGAAAAATATTCACAGCTAGACATTTGTAATGAATAACTAAAATTACTTAAGTTGTATGTTTCAAACTGTAGTTTTTATGATAGTTACATCTGACTTATTAAGAGTCATTGTTTTATGTTTGTTATTTTTTTCTATATCTTGTTTATTAATACTAATACCATTCTGAACAAGTCAAGCAATCAGTGCCCCAGCACATTTGAACATTTAAGTACTCCCTAACTCCTCTACCAATCTTCTCCCTATTGTTGTTCTCCAAAGTTTTGATTCTGGATTGTTAGGGGTATACTTTGCTGCCTTTTTTTCTTCTTCTCCTCCTTCATTGCTTGCTTACCAAAAAAAGTACATTATATTACCTACTCTTTTTATCATATCAGATATACCATAGAATTCTCTTGGATTTATTTTCCTCCTTGCTGGAGTTTGTTTCATAGAAGGTCTTGGTTTGGAAAACAAACCTTCTGAGTTTTTTTTATGGCTGCAGCTATCTTTATCTCCTTATATTAAGGTGGTATTTTAATCCCTACGTAAAATTCTAGGTTCAAAGTTTTATTTTGTTTTTACTTTAAAACTGCCCTTCTAATATCTTACTTCTAGTGTTTCTGTTGAAAAGTCAGGTGTTTGTCTTATTCTTTGTAGGTAATCTGTTCTTCCCATTTGGAAACTTCCAGATTTTTATTTTTCGCAATTTTAATATTTACTGTAGTTTGTCTAGCCATGAGAAGTTTTTTAATACCTTTTGATATTCTGAACTGTTTCATTTTGAGAAATTCTTAGATTGTCCTATCTTCATTTTATTCCTCTTTTTTTCCTCCTTGGACTCCCATAGCATAGTATTGAGAGTAAGTTCTTTAAATTGTTTTTTTATATATATATATCTCTTTAAACCATGGATTCCAGTTGTATTTTTCTTTATGACACTTTTTTCCACTTTATGTTTAAGTTTTCTCTCTTCTTTAAATGGGTTGTTATAAAACTTACATAAACCCTTGTCTGGTCCAGAAATTCTGCTATAAATTATTTAATTTATTGTCTATCTTTTATGATTTTTGTGTACTTTAATGTTTTATCATTTCCCCCATATAATTATTCACTGCCTTGTTTCTTTAAGATTTTGTTGTCAACAAACATTTTATCAGGTAAGTTTTATATAAAAATATATTGGACTTAAAATTAACAGAATATTTCAGTGACTTTTAAAATTTTTTATCAAGAATAAAATGTTGACTTCCGGGAAGATGGTGGCGTGAGCAGGCCGGCAGAAATCTCCTCCCAACACTACATTTATCTACGAAAATATAGCAAATACAACTATTCCTAAAAGAGAGACCAGAATACACAGGAAAGCGCACAGCGTGCAGCTACACCCGAGAGGACTCGGCACCCCAAGAGGCGGGTAAGATACAGAGCCGCGACCCGGCGGGACACGAGCACTCCCCCACCCCAGCGCACCGGCAGAAGGAGAGGATTCAGAGCGGGAGGCAGTGGAAGTACACCCCGTGAAGTAGCCAGCCCCGGTGATGTGTGCACGGAGTGCTGACCCACATTGCGCGGTGCAGCGGAGACTGGAGAGACAGAGGGGCAGGATCTGAGTGGGAACACACCAGGGTGCTGGCAAACGGCTCCCAGGAAGGAAAAAAACGCGCACTTTCTTCAACAGTCTTAAAGAGACAGGAGCGCAGCGGAGGGGCCGGATCACCCCGCCACACTCAGCCCAGCAGGCTGGGAGTCCTAGGGAGTTTCGGATGCCTTGGCTGGCGACTGGGGAAGTGTGGCCGTACTTACACTTTTCACTGTAATCCCACCCCAGCCAGAGCGATAAAGGGCCCTGCGGAGCGGCACGGTGACGGCTGCGGAATACTGGGGCAACAGCGCCACCTACAGCATCCCCACAGAATCTACTCCCGGGCGGTTTTTTGTTTTGTTTTGTTATTGTTTGTTTTTCTGGTTTGTTTTCTTTTTTGTTTTTACTTTTCTTTATTTCCTTTCTTTCTTTTCTTTTTATTTCCCTTCTTAAAGTCTTAAAGAGCCCAGCAGATATACGTGGCAACTACTATAGCCATGAAAAGACAAAGGAATATGGTTCAGACCAAAATCAACCAGACAACCCCAGAGAGGGAGCCTGAAGGGATGGAAATGCATAGTCTTCCTGAAAAGCATTCAGAATAAAAGTCATAACCATGCTGACGGACCCACAAAGAAATATGCAAGAGCTGAGGGAGGAAGTGAGGGAAGTGAGGAAAGACAATGCAGAAATCAGACAAGCGATCGATGGGCTTAACAGCAGACTGGATTAGATGCAAGAGACTGTTAATGGAATAGAAATCAGAACAGGAATACAGAGAAGCTGAAGCAGAGAGAGATAAAAGGATTTCTAGGAATGAAAGAATATTAAGAGAACTGTGTGACCAATCCAAACGGAACAATATTCGCATTATAGGAGTACCAGAGGAAGAAGAGAGAGAAAAAGGGATAGAAAGTGTCTTTGAAGAAATAATTGCTGAAAACTTTCCCTCGCTGGGGAAGGAAGTAGTCTCGCAGTCCACCGAAGCTCATAGATCTCCCAACACAAGGGACCCAAGGAAGACAACACCAAGACACATAATAATTAAGATGGCAAAGATCAAAGATAAAGACAGGGTATTAAAGGCAGCTAGAGAGAGAAAAAAGATCACCTACAAAGGAAAACCCATCAGACTATCATCAGACTTCTCAACAGAAACCTTACAGGCCAGAAGAGAATGGCATGATATATTTAACGTTATGAAACAGAAGGGCCTCGAACCAAGAATATTGTATCCAGCACGATTATCATTTAAATATGATGGAGGGATTAAACAATTTCCAGACAAACAAAAGTTGAGAGAGTTTGCCTCTCATAAACCACCACTACAGGATATCTTAAATGGACTGCTCTAGATGGAAGCACACCTAAGGCTAAAAAGATGTCACCAGAGAAAATAAAATCATAGCAAAGAAAGCAGACCATCCAAATACTAACTAAAGGCAAAGAATAAAACACCTATTATAGAAAGAATGGAGGAGGAGGAATAAGAAGGGAGAGAAATAAAGAAACACCAGACTGTTTACAATAACTTCACAAGAAAGTTAACTTAGACTGTTAGATAGTAAAGAAGCTACCCTTGAACCTTTGGTAACCACGAATCTAAAGGCAGCAATGGAAATAAGTACATATCTATCATTAGTCACCCTAAATGTAAATGGACTGAATGCACCAATCAAAAGACACAGAGTAATAGAATGGATAAAAAAGCAAGACCCATCTATATGCTGCTTACAAAACACTCACCTCAAACCCAAAGATATACACAGATTAAAGGTGAAAGGACGGAAAAAGATACTTCATGCAAAAACAAGGAGAAAAAAGCAGGTGTTGCAGTACTTGTATCAGACAAAATAGACTTCAAAACGAAGGAAGTAGCAAGAGATAAAGAAGGACATTACATAATTATAAAGGAGTCAGTCTAACAAGAGGATATAACCATTTAAAATATATATGAACCCAACACAGGAGCACTGACATATGTGAAACAAATACTAACAGAATTAAAAGAGGAAATAGATAGCAATGCATTCATTTTAGGAGACTTCAACACACCACTCACTCCAAAGGACAGACCAGCCAGACAGAAAATAAGACACAGAGGCACTGAACAACACACTAGAATAGATGGACCTAACAGACATCTGCAGAACTCTACACCCAAAAGCAACAGGATATACATTCTTCTCAAGTGCACATGGAACATTTTCCAGAATAGACCACATACTAGGCCACAAAAAGAACCTCAGTAATTTCAAAAATATTGAAATCCTACCAACCAACTTCTCAGATCACAAAGGTATAAAACTAGAAATAAATTTTAGAAAGAAAACAAAAAGGCTCACAAATATATGGAGACATAACAACGTTCTCCTAAATAATCAATGGGTCAATGACCAAATTAAAACAGAGATCAAAGAATATATGGAGACTAATGACAACAACAACACAAAGCCACAACTTCTGTGGGACGCAGCAAAGGCAGTTCTAAGAGGAAAGTATATTGCAATCCAGGCCTATTTAAAGAAGGAAGAACAATCCCAAGTGAATAATCTAAAAACATAATTACTGAAATTGGAAAAAGAAGAACAAATGAGGCCCCAAGTCACCAGAAGGAAGGACATGATAAAGATCAGAGAAGAAATAAATAAAATTGAGAAGAATAAAACAATAGAAAAAATCAATGAAACCAAGAGCTGGTTCTTTGAAAAAATAAACAATAGATAACTCCCAGCCAGACTTATTAAGAGAAAAAGAGAATCCACACACATAAACAGAATCAGAAATAAGAAAGGAAAAATCACGACGGACCCCGCAGAAATACAATGAATTTTAAGGGAATACTATGAGAATCTACATGCTAACAAGCTGGAAAACATAGAAGAAATGGACAACTTCTTAGAAAAATACAACCTTCCAAGACTGACCAAGCAAGAAACAGAAAACCTAAACAGACCAATCACCAGCAACGAAATTGAATCAGTAATCAAAAAACTACCCAAGAACAAAACTCCCGGGACAGATGGATTCACCTCTGAATTCTACCAGACATATAGAGAAGAAATAACACCCATTCTCCTTAAAGTTTTCCAAAAAATAGAAGAGGAGGGAATACTTCCAAACTCATTCTATGAAGCCAGCATCATTCTAATCTAAAAACCAGGCAAAGACCCCACCAAAAAAGAAAATTACAGACCAATATCCCTGATGAACGTAGATGCAAAAATACTCAACAAAATATTAGCAAACCGAATTCAAAAATACATCAAGAGGATCATACACAATGATCAAGTGGGATTCATCCCAGGGATGCAAGGATGGTACAACATTCGAAAATCCATCAATATCATCCACCACATCAACAAAAAGAAGAACAAAAACCACATGATCATCTCCATAGATGCTGAAAAAGCATTTGCCAAAATTCGGCATCCATTCATGTTTAAAACTCTCAACAAAATGGGTATAGACGGCAAATACCTCAACATAATAAAGGCCATATATGAAAAACCCACAGCCAACATCATACTTAACAGTGAGAAGCTGAGAGCTTTTCACCTGAGAATGGGAACAAGACAGGGATGCCCACTCCCCACTGTTATTCAACATAGTACTGGAGGTCCTAGCCACAGCAATCAGACAACACAAAGACATACAAGGCATCCAGATTGGTAAAGAAGAAGTCAAATTGTCACTATTTGCAGATGGCATGATACTGTACATAAAAAACCCTAAAGACTCCACTCCAAAACTACTAGAACTAATATCTGAATTCAGCAAAGTTGCAGGATACAAAATTAACACACAGAAATCTGTTGCTTTCCTGTACAATAATGATGAACTGACAGAGAAATCAGGAAAACAATCCCATTCACAATTGCATCAAAAAGAATAAAATACCTAGGAATAAACCTAACAAAGGAAGTGAAGGACCTGTACTCTGAAAACTACAAGACACCCCTAAGAGAAATTAAAGAGGACACTAACAAATGGAAATGCATCCCATGCCCTTGGCTAGGAAGAATAAATATTGTCAAAATGGCTATACTACCTAAAGCAATCTACAGATTCAATGCAATCCCTATCAAACTACCAACAGCTTTCTTCAATGAACTGGAACAAATAATTTTAAAATTCATATGGAACCACAAAAGACCCCAAATAGTCAAAGCAGTCCTGAGAAGGAGGAATAAAACAGGGGGAATTACGCTCCCTGACTTCAAGCTCTTCTAAAAAGCCACAGTAATCAAGACAATTTGGTATTGGCACAAAAACAGACCCACAGACCAGTGGAACAGAATGGAAAATCCAAACATTAACCCAAACATATACAGTCAATTAATATTTGATAAAGGAGCCTTGCATATACAATGGGGAGATGACAGCCTCTTCAGCAGTGGTGTTGGCAAAACTGGACAGCTACATGTAAGAGAATGAAACTGGACTACTGTCTAGCCCCATACACAAAGGTAAACTCAAGGTGGATCAAAGACCTGAATGTAAGTCATGAAACCATAAAACTCTTAGAAAAAAACATAGGCAAAAATCTCTTGGACATAAACATGAGCGACTTCTTCATGAACATATCTCCTCGCGCAAGGGAAACAAAAGGAAAAATGAACAAGTGGGACTATATCAAGCTGAAAAGCTTCTGTACAGCAAAGAACACCATCAGTAGAACAAAAAGACATCCTATAGTGTGGGAGAATATATTCATAAATGACGTATCTGATAAGGGGTTGACATCCAAAATATATAAAGAACTCATGCACCTTAACAAACAGAAAGCAAATAATCCAATTAAGAAATGGGCAGAGGACATGAATAGACACTTCTCCAAAGAAGAAATTCAGATGGCCAACAGGCACATGAAAGGATGCTCCACATCGTTAATCATCAGATAAATGCAGATTAAAACCACAATGAGATATCACCTCACACCAGTGAGGATGGCCAACATCCAAAACACAAACAACAACAAATGTTGGTGAGGATGTGGAGAAAAGGGAACCTTCCTACTCTGCCGGTGGGAATGCAAATTAGTTCAACCATTGTGGAAAGCAGTATGGAGGTTCCCCAAAAAACTCAAAATAGAAATACCATTTGACCCAGGAATTCCACTCCTAGGAATTTACCCTAAGAATGCAGCAGTCCAATTTGAAAAGGACAGATGCAGCCCTATGTTTATTGCAGCACTATTTACAATAGCCAAGAAATGGAAGCAACCTAAGTGTCCATCAGTAGATGAATGGATAAAGAAGATGTGGTACATATACACAATGGAATATTATTCAGCCATAAGAAGAAAACAAATCCTACCATTTGCAACAACATGGATGGAGCTAGAGGGTATTATGCTCAGTGAAATAAGCCAAGCCGAAAAAGACAAGTATCAAATGATTTCACTCATATGTGGAGTATAAGAACAAAGAAAAAATACTGAAGGAACAAAACAGCAGCAGACTCACAGAACCCAAGAACGGACTAATAGTTACCAAAGGGAAAGGGACTGGGGAAAATGGGCGGGAAGGGAGGGATAAGAGGGAAAAAGGGGCATTACGATTAGCAGATGTAATGTTGGGGGGGCACGGGAGGGCAGTACAACTCAGAGAAGACAAGTAGTGATTCTATAGCATCTCACTACGCTGATGGACAGTGACTGTAATGGGGTTGGTGGGGGGGACCTGATGAAGGGGTAGTTTAATAATCGTAATATTGCACATGTAATTGTAAATTAATGATAATAAAATAAATTATATTTAAAAAAAAAGTGTGAGCTAGGGTGTGGGACCAAAAAAAAAGAATAAAATGTTTTCCCTCAGCTCTCATCATACTAAAATTTGTTTTATTTATACTTTTTTTGTGAAACTTTTCATTTCACACTTACAGAAAAAAACAGCTTTTTAAAGCATGTCTGTGTTGCTGCGCTATACCAGACCTGATAGTAGGAAAGTGATAATTGGCAAGTTTTTGTTACTAAGTGGACCTCGGTTACCTGGATTTGAAGCAGTAGCATGTGGGTATGATTTCCTGTGCCACCATCAAGCTTGACTCTGGCACTGAAGCACTGTGTATGTTCAATCAGCCAGGTTTATTTCACAATTCCTTTATATTATGGTATATAAATGTCATCCTGTTCAAGAGGTAAATTATAGGAACATACTCTTAACTATATACAGTTTACCTATTAATCAAGCTTTTTAGTAGGCTGTTGAGGGTCAGGTATTGTTGGCTTGTAAGGTAACTGCAAGTCAACAACAGATAAACCATAGGCAGGTTATTAAACAGAGCATTGCTGCTACTCTACTTGCCATCTCATCTTCTTGTTCCAGGTCATCTCCTCCTTTGATACCAACTCTTTGAACTACCTTCCCTGCCATCTTCTTCACCATGTCCTTTGTCTTCCTGACAAGGATAATAAATTTGTAGCCAAACTCTAGTAGACATAACTAATTTATCACATATTCTTTACCTACCAAAGCCCTGGGCATGCATTCTGAATCCGCAGCATAACGGTTCAGGGAGCCAGTTAGCATCTTTTAAAGACTTTTATGTCACTCCTGCCCTTGTTTCTCTGTCTGTGCAGTTACTGCTGCTGCTTTCTATCTTCCAAGTTAGTGTATGCTGGGAAATTAACATAATTGTATTGCACAACATAGATTTTGATTCAGTCAGTGACTGAAAGGCATTCCTTTCACTCCAAATACTCTATTCTTTTGTCACGTGAAGTCATTTCTTCTTATTTTTGGTATAATGGTGTATATATTTTTCCCATGCTTAAATTTAGGTTTTTTGGAGAAAATTGGGTGCCACCGAACCTCTGGAAGGTACTTGTTTTGAATGCCTTCATCCTGAAACTAAGCAGTGGTCTACTACTGTTAAAAGGAAGGATAAGAATTTGATAGAGGACAAGCTAAAAGGAAATACTGACAGGGCAAACAGTTGTGGGTTTTTTTTCTGAATTAATATGACCTGGATACTTTAAAAATATTAATGAAAAAGACATAGAAGAAGGTGGACCATTCTTAAGTATGCCAGCTATATAGCCATTAGTGTATTACATACCTTAACCAAACCATTGTATATGCTCTTCACAACCCCTCTGTTCACTGGCCTTGTTTACTTATGAAGACAATGAGGGTCAAAAAGGTAAATAATTTGCCCAAGGGCACACAGCAGGTCAGTGGTACTGTTAGGATTCCATCCCAGTTCTCTGTGACTTAAAACTTAATGCTCCTTCCCATCTAACCATTTAGAAACTTAACCTTTAGCAGATTTCACCTTTTTCCCAATGGACTTTTAATTGAACAATAATTACAAACATAAGTACATTTTAACATAGGTTATTTGGTTACTGATAATATGGCTAAAATGATAGGCTTCTGAGACAAATGTGTTCTGTAGCCCAGTGATGTAGGACAGTGATTGAGCCTACTGTCTTCTTTTCTCAGCAAAACACAGGGTTGCTTTGAGGACTAAACAATACACATAGAGCACTTTAGCACAATGCCTGAGAAATGGTAAATGCTTCTAAATGCTATTACATTTTTACTATATCATGTTAATCTATTTCCAGGTGATTCTAAGAATTTTCACTGAATTGCATAGAAATTACAAGCTACACTAAAGATACTTTATACCTCCTATGTTATCTGTGGAGAAATAAATAATTACCTCTGCTATTTGTATTATTCATATTTTGCTTAAATATTATTATCACTAGTATTTTAAACATAATGGATAGCATTTGCATCTGTCTCCTGGTCAGGAATATTCACCTCACCCTAGAATTTAAAGTATTTCTAAAAAGGTGCCACAAATCTCTTTGGGGAGAATACTTGAAATAATAGTAATAGGTACTGACCACCAGGAGAATTTACCACTGCCTTTGTTTAACCTATTGTGTAAGAATGCAGAATCCACACGGTGATTAAAACATTTACTATCTCCTTTTCTTTTTCAGAAGATGAATAATCTTTCATTTAGTGAGCTATGTTGCCTCTTCTGCTGTCCACCTTGTCCAGGGAAAATTGCTTCAAAATTAGCATTTTTGCCACCTGATCCAACTTACACACTGATGTGTGATGAAAGTGGAAGCCGCTGGACTTTACACCTATCAGAACGAGCAGACTGGCAATACTCTTCTAGAGAAAAAGATGCTATTGAGTGTTTCATGACTAGAACCAGTAAAGGCAACAGAATTGCCTGCATGTTTGTGCGTTGCTCACCCAATGCCAAATACACGTTACTCTTCTCACATGGAAATGCTGTTGATCTTGGTCAGATGAGCAGCTTTTACATAGGACTGGGATCACGGATTAATTGTAACATATTCTCATATGATTATTCTGGATATGGTGCAAGTTCTGGGAAACCAACAGAGAAGAACCTCTATGCAGACATAGAAGCTGCTTGGCTTGCTCTTAGGACAAGGTAAATGGTGATAAGGAATTATTTTCCACATCTATGATGGTTAGCTAAAATTGTCTTGTATAAGAAAATAGATTAAAAGCTGTTTTTATAACACATCCTGAAGTACTAAATAGAGGTTATATTTACTATTGTATACCTATGAAGAGTTAAACTTTTAGATTGCAATCGTTTTTTAAGACAGGTTATTGTGTGTGTGCCAGTGCATATGTGATTATTTTTTAAATATAAATGTATGATATTCTTTAAGCCAATTTTGTTGGTTTTATTTAAGACAACCATGGTATAAAAATGTTTGTTCAAAGTTGCAACATGTCAGGGGTATGATAGAAAACAGTAATTCAGCTTATTGTTCACTTTATCATTAATAGTGTAAGAGGCTGGTTTATTTTTGTTAAAATCTTAAGCCAAAGTTTGCATTATTTTACGTTATGTCTCAGAACGTGTAACTTAAAAGATTTAAAGATACCTTATGGGAACTATTTCTAAAGTACTCATTCTGTAGGAGAGATTTTTCTTTGCATTCTAGACTCATTAAATTTGGAGAGATGATTGCCAGCAAAAACAAGTAATGTTATGATAATTATTTCAGGCAGATTGTCTTGCTGTATCAATTTATTCTTTGATGATAACACATTTTGGGGAACTAGAAGATAAATAAATTTTTTCTTTAAAAGTTTTTTTTATAGACTGCAGTTTATTTTTTCATCAGTGTACAATAACTAGAAAGGTATCTATACTTGCAATGAAGAGTTTCAGTTAGACTGAAGTTACTGGACATAAGGAAAACTTACCATTACTAATTCAACGCTTAAATAGTAATGGTTTCAGTCAGTTAGGGAGAACCACTTCAATTTTGTTAGTAGATGAGACCTTTACCCTTTCAAGATCAATAGAACAGCAGCAGTATACTGTCATAGCAAACTCTTATATAAAGACAATACCTTAAAAGTATAACTTCAGTGGATTAGTAGTTTTCAAGGGTGTGAAGTTAAAGCAGATAGCCTTTATTATTAGTGCTTTTAAGTACCACGAAAGGATAACTTTTTTCAAACAACAGTATCCATTTCAGTGTTGCATATTAATGTATAAAAACTCTTGGAAGTGGTCAGCTTTATTAAATTGTTTTAAATCTTAATCAAATACCAATTTGATTAATTAATCTTTTTAAACATTTGATGACCAGTATGAATGAGAAGCAAAAGCAGAATAAATTTCTAAGTAGACGCATGTACTAGTTTAACATAGAAGTGGGGACTTATATTTTCCCTCATAGTGAACCCTAAATACGGTGAGAAGAGTGAGTAGGTGTAGATTATCTTCAAGGGTTTATTTGACTTCTTTGAGCCTCTGTTTCCTCATATGTTTAATGAGGAGGTTGGATTAAGTGATCACCAAGACCCTTTCCTGTGCTGAAACTCATTTAAAAATGTGTGTAGTTAGAATTCATGCTTTTATTTCCTTTACTTGATTAATGTAAAAAGTTAGGGCATAAGTAAACAGGAAGACAAAAACAAACACTGGCCTTTATTATTTAAATGGTTGCCTTTTCAGAATAAGTGACTATAATAACTCAATTTTTGAACTTCTGATGGATCAGCAGAAAATAAAAGACTAATATTCACTGTGCAATCTTTCCCCACAGTCTTTGAGCTCATTATTTGTGTGCTATAATGGAAAAAGCCCTGGACTGGGCATCAGGGCACCCTTTATAGTTACAGGTCTGTCACTAACTTACTGTGACTTTGAACATCTGCTCACCAAGCAGCTAAAATGTTTTAGATAGTCTTTAAAAGTCCTTTCTAATTTGTACTATTCTGAAATTCTCCTTTTGCTTTGAGCCCTCTGATGCTAAATTGGCAGCTGCTTCTGCAGCTCTGGAGCCTTACCATTGTTACCTTTAGCTTAAGCTTAAAACCCATAGTTGGTATCAACAGTGCTGCTATTCAGCTAACACCACCCACGCAACATCCAAAGTTCTGCTGATGTTGAAATTCTCATTTTTCTGATTTCTTCATCCCTATGAAGTAGGTGCAGCTAGGTCTGTTATAAAGAAAAAAGCTTTTCTGAGTTTACTTAACATACAGGAGTCAGTCTGCAGTAGATGGAACCCAGTGTCTCTGGGACATAACCAAAGGATTCTTTCCGTAGGACTGAGTGGAAGAAACTATGAGGAGGTATGTCACTCTATGATAGTTCAAATAGTCCTTTAGCCCCTGGAAAGGCCACAGGAAGTGCAAGGGGCTTGCTTGTCTTGCTCTTTCTGGTGAATGTTCAGATAAGACTTTATTACCTTTTCAAAAGACTAGAAGGTCTTGTGTAAATGGCTCTGAACATCTAGAAGTGACTGCTGTAATGTCAGTCTTCCAACATGGAAAGGCATAAAGTCACTCTAACCCCACATTAATTAGGCCCTGTAGCACCTCACTTAATTTGTAGTAAGTAGTTTACAATTGGGACAGCTATACTGGAGACAGATAGCAGTATCTGGAACATAATATGTACCAATATTACTGAGTCAATGAGCTCACATACATTAATATGAACTCTTTAAACAGTAAAGCAGTAGTCTTAGGATTTAGCATGAAGTCTATTCCTAATGAACTATATAGTGTTTGGAATTCACATATTCATTAGTTTATCTTTTTTCATTAGTCCACTTTTCTGAGTAAGCAAAGAAAATTGGCAAGAAAAATAGTGATGCTTTTAGCCTGAAATATTAATATATTTTATTTATTCCATACCATAAGTATATATAGCATTTTTATCATGACCAACTTAGAAAATAAAATGAGCCATTTTTGGAGTTCAATGAAATAAAGAACTTTTGTTATATTGAATAGAAAATACATTTAATATTCCATGGACATCAGTCCATTAAAATATTAGTGATAGAACATATTCCAAATGTAGTCATCAGTGTGCTAAGTTGAGTTGCATAAATGATTTAATCAGTTCATTTTTCTAAAAAGATGAAATTGAAGCAGATGAAATAAGCCAAGAATATAGATCTCATTGTAGGTTGTATTAAATATGATAGTAATGATTAAGAAACTTCAGTTTTAAAACATGAATGTCTTAACATTCTCTCATTCTAAGTCTTTCTATTACTAGGTTAAGTCCTTAGGAATGCTTAAACATTTCCTACCAATCCAGCTTTCCAACTTTTTTAACTTCTGAACTTTGTAGATATGGCATTCGCCCCGAAAATGTGATCATATATGGCCAGAGTATAGGGACAGTACCCTCTGTGGACCTTGCTGCTCGATATGAGAGTGCTGCTGTTATTCTTCATTCTCCTTTGACCTCTGGAATGCGAGTTGCTTTTCCTGATACCAAGAAGACCTACTGTTTTGATGCATTCCCCAAGTAAGTATCAATATTCAAAACAGTTCAGTGGAACTTGGAGAGAATTTTTTCAATCACTTAAGGTGCTATTTTGCATATATTATAGGAATTATGAAAAATTAATTTGTGAAGGTGGTGGTGGCAGAAGGCTGAAATATTTGAGAAATAGTAACCAGGTGAAAAGTGCTGAAGCCCTGGCAGTGGCACTCATATTGGAAAGCAGAGAATGAATTTAAGTAAAGAGTATCAGACTACATCTAGGATGCTAAACAAAAGAAACTAAATATAATTCCCAGGTTTCTGACTTGAGCTGTTAATGGATGATGGTATGATTCAGTGGGATGCATAATACTGGATGAAGCGAATAAGTAGAGGAAAAATGAGACGTGTACACATAAACCAGTGAATGGTACCTAATTAATAATGATGCGTGCTTCACAAAAGACGTGAATTGCCAAAAAGCTAAGTCTTAAATGAACTAGAAAAAGTATTGCCACCATAACATCTGCAAACATTAGACAAATTTGAAAGAAAGGCTTCTTCTTATGCTTCAAAAACTCTACCAGCTCCCCTTCATAACTGGAAAAAATTGATGGCCTATTTCTCTCCAAAAAAGGAAGAAGGCAAGGAGGAAAAACTGGCAAATTTCAGTCTTACTTTTCTCCAATTGGCAGCAATATATGGATTTTTTTGTGAATGATAGGTGGGCCAAAGACTAAGCCATCTCTTGGGTCTTACAAGAACAACAGGGATCATTACACAAACAAATTTTATCATTAGCCAGCAAGGGGTCACTCTCTAGCAAAGATCATGGGAGTATATGCTCTTATCATCAGCACAGGCTTTGGGAGGCTTTGGTGTTTACATTTATTTGGATTTGCTTTTTAGGTAATGATAAATTAGAAAGTACATTGATTACATTGCTTCTGTCCACCTGGATGGTAGGAGTGATAGGTTGTCTGAGGTAATGCTATTGACATTTCACAAATCTACTTCATTCCATCTTTGATTTCTGCTGCACCAACAGAGAGGGCAGCACTAACAGTAAACTATTGAGAAAAGAGCATACATTTCTTTTTATTTTTTCAGTTCTCTGCTGTTGAACATTTCACAAATAATACAGCCAAGCATTTTTTTCCTTAACAAATACAGCTTTGAATTATTTCATTGATGATTTTCCTCCTTTTCAAAATGCTAGCCTCATTTTATGGTTGTAATACCTTACTTTTAAGAATTTTTTATTTAGAGTTACTTGTTTCTCAGCTATTCAGTTTTTAAAAAAATAATAAAATCTTGCCATTTGCAACAACATAGATGGATGTAGAACATACTAGGCTAAGTGAAGTAAGTCAAACAACAAGAAATGCCATATGATTTCACTTATATGTAGAATCTTTTAAAAATTAAAGAAATAGACTCATAAATACAGAGAATAAATGGGTGGTTGCCATGGCAGTGGAGGAAAAGGGTGCTGAAGAGTACAAACTTCCAATTAACGAATCCATGGGGATCACAAGTACAGCATAGGAATATGATCAATAGCATTGAAATAACTGTATGGTGACAGATGGTAACTACACATCACAGTGAGTATTTCATAATAATTGGTGAATCATTATGTTGTATGACAAATGCATAAATACTGTATATCAACAATACTTCAATTATAAAAAATTTTTAATTAAAAGGAATTTGTAAGATTTCTTTTCTGCATAGTTTGTTTCCTGAGTTGCCATTTTTTTATTCTTTTTTTCTTTAAATCTCTGTCTTATATTTAATAAGTGTTCTCCTCTGGTGTCTGTTGATTTTGGGTTGTCTGCTTGTATGTGAGAGTGAAGAATGCAAGAGCTGATCTGAAGCAGGTGATGAAGGCTGGTTGACTGTGAGCTTCTCTGTAGTCTCCAGGTCAAGCCGGTTGGTTAGGGATCCCCACCACCTCCCATGTCAATATTCATGTATCTTTCCTCTCAAAGTGGATATAGTCTCCAAAGAAGAATCTTTCTAAAACTCCCACTTCCAGGATGAAGGCCTGGTTGTCAGCATTCTGGGAGTCAGTAGAGAAAGTGGGTTCATAATAGCCAGTATATATATGTTTACTGGGTCTCTGTTACCTCTGCCCTAGACTGTGTCTGGCAAAACCCTAATCGGTAAACTGTACAGTTTTGGGTTGCAATCAGTTACCAGCTACAAAAAGAAGGAACAACAGGGTTGGGGGAGTGCACTTAAATATTTCTTAACAGCCTTGGAACAAATTCTATGTAAGTTTCAATCCATTTTCATCCCCATGTCAATTCTTAGCCAGTTCTGTGGTATAAATTGGGTTGTTTCTTTACTTTACATTCTATTCTCTTAAAATTGTGTTTTCTCTTGTATTTTTAGCCTGCTCACATTTATATGCTTACCAGTTCCAGAATTTTGTTGTATCGCATTCTCATTATTTTGGGATGTTAACACCCTAAAACTAAAAAAAGTGTCATTTTACTAGATGAGGAGGGAGACAAATTACAACATGCCAAGAGGTATGAAGTCAGCACATATTTAAAATACTCATTTTCCTCCTCTCCTGTGCTAAGCATCATCAGCACTGTGTGTAGAGAAGTGCACTGGGGTGACTAACCACCAGGTGATGCCTCAGAGCAGACATGCATGAGGTTAACTTAGATAATCTCAAGGTAATGAGTATGCAAAAGTGGCTTGAATCTCATTTGACATCGAGGTATTTAACCCTTCTGGGTTGATTCAAAGACAGTTTGATGTTTAAATGATCTGTCTGGTCTAGCACAAGAAAATTTGTTGTACGTTCCTTTTCATAGTTAACTCAATGACTTTTCCCCTTCCTTTTTCCCTACAGCATTGACAAAATCTCTAAGATAACCTCTCCAGTATTAATAATTCACGGGACTGAAGATGAAGTCATTGACTTTTCACATGGCCTCGCATTGTTTGAGCGTTGCCAAAGACCTGTGGAGCCTCTGTGGGTTGAAGGGGCAGGTCACAATGATGTGGAACTTTACGGACAGTACCTTGAAAGGTTGAAACAGTTTGTGTCACAGGAACTGGTAAATTTGTAAATTCTGTAAATTTGCCTACTGGGTTTTCTTTTCTTGCTGAACTGCACTCTTTGGTAAAAAACATAAAACCTGAAGGTTTTGTTTTCAAATCATGTCAGTTGCCTTCATAATGTACAGGTAATGATTTGTTAACAGACTTAATGAAGGTTTTAATTACCAAAACTAGAAACTGGAAATAATGGTATCATGCAGTCAGGCTATGTAATTTATATTTTTTCTGTGAATTTTTTTTTAAACATCAAGATGAGTACTGTATGAAATTTTAATTCTATGAAATCGAATGCTGTAAAAGTATATCAAATGCTTTTGCATATGAAACAAATTTATAAATATTTTTAAAACATCTCAATGTACTGAATCTTATCCTGGCATAGAAATGTAATATTCTTTCAAAAAAAAAGCTCTAGATCTAAAATAATTCAAGTACTCAAAATAGAATAAACTGTATGAAAACATGCAAGTTCACTAGAGATGACCTAGCCCCTGTTGTACAGGGATAGAGGTTTAAAGGTCATTGTAAGATACATTGAATTTTCTGTATTCGCTGTTTGTCACATTTTCTCCTTTAAAGAAAAATGATGTCTTAATTTTTAATCCATCTGTTAATTTCCCAACTAGTTACCTTGTAAATGAGAGATCATGATAGCACTGAATTTTAACTAGTTTTCATTTATAAGTTTGGTACTGTGAGGCAACTACTTAAAATTTTCAGTATAGTTATTTAAAAGGCATTTAGAACTTCAAGAATGATTTTGTATGCAATGTTTTAAATTTTGACTAATCTTGTAGAATTGCAGTACTCTTCATTATAAGGAAACCTGAAAATCCAATAGATGTTCATCGAGACCACAGACTGACTAGCTATTTGGTCCCTTCCACTTTGGCTATTTTTAAGAATAGGACCTGTTGTTTTGGGTTGCTGACAATTTCATGAATTCACTTCTGGGTTCAGGAGATAAGAAAACATTTAAATCATAACTTTTATATTAACCAATGTAGTAAAAAATAAAGCTCACATACAAAAACTAAGTTGCCTTTCCTTGAATGAATCCTGCCTGAATAAAACAATGAAAGAAAAATAAAAATAAAATTAATGGTATGTAGTCTTAATTTGTAAATGAATGAATATTGAATAATACACACTGTGGATATATTTTAAGGCCTTATGTAGTTTTAATTGTTCTGCTTGTTCTGTGGTTATGTCTAAGACTATAGTATATGATTCTCTTCAAAGTATATCAAGTATTGTGAATGCTTTGGTTCAGATGTGTCAAATTAACAGTAAAACAACAAATATATCACTCAGCTGTACTTGTCTGCCTTCTTCCATGCTGTCCACCCACTGTAAAGAGCGAAAAAAATTACATTTCCTCCTTACAGGACATAGTTCTGTGGTTTCTAAATTTGATCATTGCTTCTTTGCTTTGGAGAGATTTTTCTTGCAATTGTCTTGAATCCTATACACTTCTTTCTTTGTACAACATACACCCCAGAATTTAGCTGTTTCTTTTGTTACCATGGAAAATCAAAATAATTGATCATACTAATCCAGTATCCAGTTGTTGATTCATTCAACAAATATTAATTGAATGTCTAAATCATGCAAAACCCTCTGCCAGATAAAGGTAGGCATCAGCCATGTCCTCATTGACTGACTACACAGTATAGCTGAAGAGACAGATGCCCCATGGCACCAGTAGAGTAGTATTTGGATAAGGACTGAAGGAGATTTGTAGGGTGGTGGTACAGGTAAACTATTCTTGGGGAGAGAAACCTGGGGAAAGGGCAAATAAGACTCCCACAAAGAAGTGGTATTTGAACTGAACTTTGAAGGACGACTAAGAAATTACTAAATCTTGGTGGCCCAAGGGAAAAACATTCCAGGCTGAGGGGGACAGAATGTGGAAGCTTAGCCAAAGGTCCAGGGGAAAGGATGGTGTAGGGATGAAGCTTGCAAGCTAGTTAGGGGCACAGTCATACGTGGTATCATGGCCCCTGATCATTAACCTAGATGCAACAGAAAGCCATCTATAGAAATATGAAAACATTTGTCAAGAGTTTACAGTTGAAAAAAATACAGAAATTTTAGTCTGCAATGAATAAGATGTGAGCTTTTGAAACTGTGATCTTAGGTTCTAAATTCATGGGGAAATAAAGTATTGGTCAAACTACATCTGCAGTATTTTGTTTCAGGATGCAGTGAAGGGATATTCACACATTTGAGCTAATCCTGAGATGTTACTAATTTGCATAGAATCCCCTAAACTGAATCCTGAAGACTAACTGAAGGATTGTCACCAAAGAATGATAGCCATTTAAAAATACTTGGGAGGCATGTTCAATTTACTCTTTCTGACTCAGTAGAACTAGGTAAAGTTGTAAAATGGCAGATAAAAACCTCAGAGTAAAAACTTAATAAATGGTGGTTTATCAAAGAGGGACTGCCTCCTGAGAATGAGTATCTTTAACACTGGAGCAGAGCAGAAACCCATACCTGTCACAGTGCTACAAAAGAAATGCCAGATTAAAATGAGAAGTTGAATTATTTGGACTATATAATGTCCCTTTAAGATTTATATTCCTTTTAGATTTCCACCCACTCAGAGCATCACTTGTCCTGTGAATCCAGAAGGCAGTACAATGTAGAATTAGCAATCAACTGGGCTTTCTTAACACTAATTAGGCCTATGTCCTTGTCAAGTCACTTATGCATCAGCTTCCTCAACTAGTGGTAAAAAGATGGAACTGATCAATTAATAAAATGCCTTCCATTTCCAATATGAAAATCTCAGCCCCACGCATATGTAATGATTTAATGATCAGTTTTTAGCCACAGCTAGAATAATACCAGAAACTTTGATACTTGGCTTTTGTGCATACCAACCTGGTACTGTTGGGATGCTTAACACTAATCTTTGGAAAATAGTTAACAGTGTATGTAACTCCTGTATCTTAGAAGTACTAAAGAAGAACTTTATATTTCTCATCCTTACATTTTTCCAGACATTTTAATCAAATGTACCAGTTATATATCCCACCTAAGTATATATATATCGCACATCTCTTAGAGATTGATATAAATATATAGGTGTTCATTTTAAGAAAGCTTGGTAAAAATTGTCAAGTAAATTGGATGTTTTAGTGCATTTAGATAATACATGGTGAAAAGAACAGCTTTTCAAGAACAAGTAATACAGAAAGCCAGATAAGTCTTAAGAACTTAACATTTGACTGAGCCTAATCCCTTAATTTTACAGGGAAGGAAACCCAAAGAAAAGCAGCTTTGCCAAGGTTTAAAATCTAATTGTCAATGGTTATATATTCATCACCAAATTTAGAACCAATGATCCTCTTGAACTGAAATACAACATAAACTTGCTCTCTAATGTTAATTATTTGGGTGGCTCCTAGATCTCATCATTAACTAGTTAATTTATAGCAAACTGGTATGTTACAATTAGAGCAAATGGGCCTTTAACAGAATGTCAAATTAATGATGGGTATATTTATAACCAATTTTACTAAGCTCAGTAACAGCTATTCTGTTACGTTAAAACCTAGGGGAGATGGTAACTAGTCATGAATGAATGTTTACTTCAGCATTTACGAAGAAGTGCCAAGGATAAGCAATTATGTTGAAGAAAGTATCAAAGTAGTTACTAATTGGTGATAGATGGCTTTTATCTTGTTGCTTTGGTTTAAAACAAGCAATATTTTCAAATACCATGATACCATGTTGGATTCTAACAACTACTCCCTGAATACCTGTAACCAAAAAAACACTATGCATATGATACTTGGGTTGTGTTTTTGAGTAATTTGCAAAATGGAGAGACAAGACATTTTATCTACTACATCTTTAAATGGATTATGTCTCTGAATAGTTTGAATGAGTAATGCTAAGAAAGGAAGAAAATAACACTTATGGAAATAAGTAATGACATTAGGGTTTGAGTTAAAGAAAGCAGAGTCTATACAAATGGTAGTGAGCTAAACACAACTGCTTTCAGTAGAAGCAAAATGGTCTTGAAATTATGTCTTTATTTCCTCTTGTAGGCCTACACTGAACTTCCATAGTACAATTACATAACCCTGCTGGAAAGAAATTTAATAGTATGCCTTAAGAAGTGAAATCGTGTTAGGAAACTACATGAGAAAAATGGGAAATGCCGTTTTTTTAATTGTGATATTTTGTACCTGCTGGTTTAATGCATGTTTCAGAGGTTGTACACCTTTATTCAAAATCAGTTGAGCGGATTTTTCCCAAAACTGCTTAAGGCAATGTGTTGCATTACAGTAGTCAGAAGGGTAGAAAGTAGGTTTGTAGACCTAGGGGCATCTGAATTTAAAAATTTGAATGTACTCTTCCAAATTACCTGCAAATTATGGTAGATTCATATTCAAAAATCAAAACTAATTTGTATTTTTACATCTTAAATCAGATGAAACTTGTATTTGAATTTAAGTACTGAGTTTCAAATTGTGTGAGTACAAGTTTAAAACTTGAATGTCAGCAGCCATCTTAATTCACCAAAGTTTGGCTGATAGTTTGCTTTTTTTTTTTTAAGCTCTTTAGAATCTGGAATCTGGAAGTCTGGCCTCCAAGCCCTTTAAGTCCAGTAGAAAACAGAATGGTCAGACAGGAGAAAGCCACTAGAAAATAGCTTATATGTCCCTGAATATTTGTGATGCTATCAAAAATAATTAAACTTGCTAAAAGATCCAATACAATGTCAACTGAAAACATTAATGATTATACCTCCATAAAATAAAATGTGAATGCCTATGGAATAAAACCAGAAGGAAGTTTAATGAGAAATCATATTAAGGAAATAGAACTCTGGGTGAATTTTTCCTTTCCTTGGAAAGGTATCTTTGATATGGCTGCTGTTTTTTATAATTATTAAAAAAAAACTGGTTCTTAACTGTCCCAAACTAGCTCTTTTTAAGTGGGCTTCTGAAATTTTAAGATCCCAGTATAGGCAAAAGAGAAATAACTCTGTTTTTAGCCTGGCTGGCAGTGCAGCAAATGAGTAGCCAAAAGAGGAGGATTCTTTCCATTTGGTTGATACTGAGTTTTGTGGGGAGCGGGTAGTGGGTAAGGAATGTAACATAGTATAATATCTGAAACAATTACTCTCATTGAGTACCCAATCTATTTTTCAGGCAATTCTATGTAACACATCTGTTAATATTACAAACCCATCCATGCATTGTTAATACGTAACTACAAACTGTAGTAATGATCTCAGCCCATTACAGCTTTGCTCACATTCACCTCGTTTGTACAGTTGGTGAGTATATTAATACATACTACATTTATATGTTGCAGGGTCAATAATACATTATATACATATTACCTTATGGAATTGCTTTTTAAATTAAAAAATACACATTTATAGTTTACTGGTGTATTTTCTTATGAATTCAAATTACAGTCTGGGATCACTTGGCTTTCATCGTGAAGAACTTCCTACAGTATTTATTGTAAGATAAGTTGGTTAGCAAGTTCTCTGTTTATCTGAGAAAGTATTTTGCCTTAATTCTTTCAAGGTATCTGCTGGATATAGGAGTCTTCGTTGATGGTATTTTTCTTTGAGCACTTTGAATGTTTTCCCACTCCCTCTGGTTCCCATTGTTCTTCCTGAGAACAGCTCCTCAGCTGTTAATCTTACTGGGGTTTTTTTTTTTGGTGTGTGTGTGTCTCTTGTAAATGGCATTTTGTTTTTCTCTGGGTTTTTTTCAAGATTTCTTCTTGTGTTTGAGTTTCAGCATTATTACTATAATGTGTCTATTTGTGGGTCTCTACGCTTGGAGTTATTGAACTTCCTGAATGGTTAGGTTATTGTTTTTCAATAAATTGGGGGAATTTTTTTCCATTCTTTGAATACTTTTTCTTCCATCCTCTCCTGGTTCTCTCGGTTCATGGGCAGCATAGATGACAGAATTAATCATCTGTTCTTATATTAGTGAGTCCCAGGCTGCTCTGCTTCTCAGATTCCTGTGTTTGCCTTCCAGTTTCTTCTGTTGTGCTTTCACAGTGTTAACCATCACTGTTTGCTACTGTGAACTTGTTTCTTCTCTAACTTGCTGTTCCTGTTTCTACACTGATGAGCTAGGAAACAACATAACTGAACTCATTAAATTCTGTCTAAATTAAGAGAGCAACATCACTGCTTAAGTTCCTGAAAGGCTATGCTATAAGCTACAGCCTCAGACAGCCAAGACCAAGGCTATCCCTGCCCAGAGGTAAGAGATAGTTACTGGCAGCCCAGGAGATTGGGTTCTGTCCAGAATTACAGGGAATTAGAGGGCTGGCTGCTAGGAGCCTGCTACTTTGGCAAATGTTACAGCTTTTGTCTTTTATGTTTCTTTCTTTTTTTTTTTTAGAAAGTCATGAACCTTCAAGAGACAGAGAAGCCATTTCCAACTTTTGCCACTGTCGAAAAGGTGGCTTCTAAATGACATCACCTACCTGAGAAACTGAGAGGGAACATACGAAGTATTACGCATCAGCTGGCCTTGACCTTAGCACTATTTAAATGTCATCATTGACCAAGGTGATGGTTTTGATTTGAAAGT
This sequence comes from Smutsia gigantea, assembly GCA_032199065.1. Taxonomy (NCBI): domain Eukaryota; kingdom Metazoa; phylum Chordata; class Mammalia; order Pholidota; family Manidae; genus Smutsia; species Smutsia gigantea. Next base: position 125,478 of record JAVSCE010015737.1, on the reverse strand, counting down.
GCACTTCAGAATCATAAAGACAAAAGTTGAATAGTTGCAAACATCAAGGAATATAGTATAGAGGTATTTGAGGGATCTTCAAAATGAAGGAACAATTGCATCAATATCAGAAAGAAGCAGAAGAGGGAGAAATACAGTGTGCTTTAGGACTACTAAATCCAAACATATATACATAACTAGAAAGGCAAAGTGAGTATAAATAAATGCATACCAAACACCCTGTCAATTAAGAAATATTTGCAATTCGTGAGATATCTGGAGCACGTTTGCAGGAAAAAAAAAGACAATGGTTAATTTTAATATGAGTAAATAGTGCGGGACTGTTTTTGAAAGGCTGGAAACAGGCTATAATGCTGAGAGTATGACTAGGGATTAGTCTTGCCTCTCCAGCCCTTATTTTTAATGTGTATTTTGGTTACATTTGGTCTTAGCATTTTTGTGCTTTAGAGCCTAAGAGAAATAAGCAAAAAATAATGATTCACAAGACACATAGGAGAAACCTAACAATAGCTGTGTGATCGCACCAGTCTTGAATCCTCCCCAGTGTTTCCCAAAAGTCATCTACTTGAAGCCCATTCCAAGAAGAGTTGGAGTGAGACATGAGATACTGGACTGTGTACTATCCCTTTTAATCCTACCAAGCCTAAATAGTTCTCTAAACAGAGCATCGTACATACAGTGTTGTAAAGAAAAAAAGATCCTGAGAGATGGACCCTCCACATATATATATGTATATATATATATTATAAGGGGAGAAAATGTTCTACAGAGGTAAGAGTTACTCCTTTTTGTTACTCATTTGAGAGTTTTATAGGATAGTCTCATAACAAAGCTGCAAATTTATTCTTTCCTTTTTTATCTTTAAATTATTAGAGAAGAAAGTAGGAAAATTAGCAGTACAAGGGGGGATGGAGTATAGATAGGTATTGAAATCTTAGACATATTAATCTGTAAGAGCTCTACTTTGATCATCAAAGGGGGATCTTAATAATATCCACTCTGTTGACCTTGGAGGTTTACTATGAACATTAGGTGATGATAATCATAAATGAGAATACTTTCAGTGCTCTAAAAGAATACAAAAACATAAAGGGTTGTCTATGTTCTAAAGGTGCATCTGTGTCTAGAAGTGAAGAGGGTCAGTCCATAAATTATTTTTAGAGAACTTTTAGGGAATGTTTATTCTTGATATGTGTGAATTAACTTGCATATTTGCAGAAAACAATCTGAGCGTGCAGCTAAACGCTGGCCTCCCCAATTTTTTTTTTTGGCCCATTTCTTACTTTGGCCATATTTATATGATTGGCAGAATCTAAAGCCACCAAAAGTTCTTGTCTGTCATGCTTTAAAATGATGGTCCTGCCAGGACGGCGGCAACAGCTGGATGAACCATAGCAAATGTACCTTTCGTCCCATCTAGTCCTGCTCTACTCTCGTGACACTGTGGCTCCAAATGTGTCCTATTGTCTGCAAACATACTGTCATTGTGTTCTTAGTTTTGAGGGTTAAATTAGAAAGTCTGAAAGCAAGACAACACTGGGACAGCTGAAATAAAAATCCCATGGTTTCAGAAAAGATTTAATCTGTAATGATAAATCTTTAGTACTCTCTTTTCCCTTAAATTAAAATTTCAAATCCTGAATGCATTTTTTTCAATCATGGTGCTTCTGCACTGATGTAAGAATTAATTACTCAAATTTAATGTCACAAGTTTGATGTTTAACGTTGAAAACTTAATAAGTGACTAGCATGTTAATGAACAATAAGAGTTCATCTCTTTTATAGAGGATTTAAAAATCTAAATGCTGTAATTTCTTAACATAACACTGTTTTTCTTTATAGTGAAACAAAAATGTGACCTACAAGAAACTCTGTACCTTGACCAAGTTCTTGTCCTAATCTGTGTCTTTTGTTTTTTCATTATAATGTGTTCACAGCAGAGTCACTCCTTTGCTTTATTGAAGAACCAGTGGATTTATATGGAGGAATTTTTTTAAACAGCAATCCACCCCAGGACAATCCCATTAAAAGGGGTAAGGAGGAAAACTTTAAACTATTTAATGTTAAGAAAATATTCCTTCCATACATATTGTGACCTAAAATGTGCATAAATGAGCAAATTTTATTGACTTAAACTTCATCTGTATGAGCTTTGTCTTTTCTCATTATAACTAATCTTTTTTTTTTTTTAATGAGGTTCTAATATGCTGATCTAGCTTTTGTAGTTCCGAGAAGAGGTTTTAGATTGTGGCCCAGAAGTGTTCTCCATCAGCCATTCCTCTTAAATTTTCCTTCTTGCTTGCCTCACCAAAAATCTCTGTAAATTCCCAAGAGAAGAAAAACTATAACTTAGAATAATCAACTCAGTAAGAAGAAAAACTGTAAATTAGAATAATCAACTCAGTATATCAGTATTAAAAAAGTACTTTCAAATTTATGAAAAATCCTGGTGGTGATAAAATATTTTTTTTAAAGTGTTCATTACAATTGACCAAGTTACTTTTTATATCTCACTTTTCCATCTGCACAACGCTGTTTACAATCAAAGGACTATTTAGTAGTCCTATGAGATCACATGTGAAAGCACTCTTAAAATTGTAATGCTATATTCAACTCTAATGATTATTACAATTGTATTACATTCTCTTTAGAGAAAAATGAGTATGATGATTGTGTATAAAATATTCCATTGATTCTGCCAATAATGTGCTTGGTGCCTCACTTGTATTCCCACACTCTTAACTATTCACTTATATTTCTTTCCTTGAGAGCTTTCTCTTGTTGTCTGAGCCAGCTTTCCTGTCCAACCAGCTGGAAGTACCACAGAATAATTCAGTGGGAGCAATCTTCAGTTAAAGCCTGACGGACTCAGGCACACCGCAGCTCCTTCACCTCCTAAGTGGGATAGCTCAGAGCCATGTGTCCTACATAGGCTCCCAGAGTTTCCCCAGGGGGGTAAGGAATTAAGCTGTGATTAATCACTCATAGTCCTAGCTGGGTTGCCTTCATAAACTTTACTGACTGCCTTTTTACTCCATCTCACTTCCCTATTCCTCCATCCCCTCAAATAAACTACTTGCACTCAAGTTTTTGTTTTGGGGTCTACTTCTGGGGATTCCTAAAAAGATACTGCTGTTGCTTGAAATATTAGTAACTCCTAGAGTCACAGAGTCATGATAATTACCTTCGTGGAAGGAACCTTAAAAAAGTAGTACAATGGATAAAGGGGGGGACTTTGAAGCAAGAAATATCTGGATTCAAATTATTTTACTAGTTATGTGACTTTATGCAATCCTCTCTAAACCTCAGTGTCCTCATCTGTAAATGGTTGCAACATAACATCATAACATCTGTCCAGTCTACTTTACTGGGTCTTCTCAAAAGCTAAAAAGATTATATGCATGAAAGAATGTGATAGATAAAAAATTATACAGATGATTATTGTAATTATTAATTGAGGAAAAGCTTCAAGATTGAAGCTTATTTGAAATAAGTGAAGAAAGGAGGCATTCCAGGTCTGAGGCAAGGTGATTGGTTACGAGAGTAGTGCTAATAGATAAGTTAGAAAACAATATTTGTTTACAAAATGGGGAAAAGTCATGTCTAGTATTTTATATATAGTTTCTTCTCTGCTCAGTCTGAAGAGTAGGGTTCTGTGTGATAGACCATGGAAGCCACTATATGCTATAGAAGAGGCACAGAGAAGAGGAAAAGAGAGATGAGCAAATTTACACTAGAAACTGCCAAGAAGACAGAGGGACCAGGGAGGTGGGGAAACCCTAGACAGCGAAACGACTTCCTGGCTTCTCTTTGCTATTCTTACCACTGTTCCACATCTCCATACAAGCCTGTGGGTTGGCAGTAGCTGAACGTGAAGGCTCTGAAGTTGCAGTCAGTCTTCACAGACCCGCAGAGCTTGACGGGATTGATCCAGTGCTCTCCGTGCATAGTCTGTGGGATTTCCAGTGCCCTCCCCAAGTGACAATCCTCTGATCTCCCGTTTCTACACAATTAATTCAGTTATGAATTGGCTTTCTTTCCATGCACAAAGTCTTATGCTTTGTATCTTATTGACTTATAGGACTCAACCTTTTTCTCCTTCATTTAAACACACACACAAACACTCGCATAAAGCATTTGTACATTTATGTCAGATTTTATTCAAGGTTTGAAATGACAGAGGGAATTTCTATTAGGACTTGGAAATATTACCTCTGAATATTAGATACCCTGTTTGTACAGGGTCCCTTAGCTATTTCCTTTCATGTTTAGTCTGCCTCTCCTTTATACCTGATCTGTGCCCCAAAATTTTTGCCTCTACCAAGGTGAAAAGGTTAACACTCTTTTACTTCCTTTTGCCCACTGAGCACCTGCCTCGGGGACTTACTTTCTACCCCGCAACAGCACCTCCTGGTGTTTTTCTAAAAATATAATTTTCTAAAACATGGCAAGCATGGACCTCTGTGACGTCCTTTCAAGGGAACCTGCTGCAGGAGCAGAGCTGACTGATCAACTCCAGCCGCCGAACCTCTTGTTTCCACTGTGGCATTCACCTTGAGGCTGTGCTTCCCCCAAGCTGACCCCTGCCAGTGACTGTGCACAGTGAGGCTACTGCACGGGGCATTCTTGCCCGAGCTGGGACTTTTCCTCAGCAGTCCCATGAACTTTGCTCAGAGTCCCCATTGACGGCCTGCCCTGGACGTCCTCACCTGGATGTCCTCACCTGGACATCTTCAGAACTGCTGTAGTCTGAGGCTCATCCTGCAAATTCTTCCTTCTGGTCTCCTCCCAGGTACCAGATTTTCATCAGTCTGAAAGCTCTCTTGCTTACTTAGCCCCTCCCCACTTAATCTTTCTTCCCAGTCAATCCATTGTGCATATAATTCCATCTGCTTCTCCGAAGACCTGAATTGAAATAATCCCAAAGAATTATGACGTCAGCATTTAAAAGCATCATTTTTTTTCACTTAAATGTGTCATTTTTTTTAAATTCTGCAGCACAGGTATGATCATGGAATCTCTTTGCTAGTAATATTTGAATATCATGAATTACATGTTTTGTATATGACAGGTGTACATTTCTCCATAACACCCAGCTTGAATTTGCTCTAATGCCCAATCACTGAAGTCAAATAATAGCCAGTCTTCATAATTCACTCCTCTTTCCTGGTTCCCAGTCTGTGGTTCCTTCAGAAGTCCTATCTCAGTCCACTCAAACACTAGTGGTGGTTTCACAGGCTGTACTCTATAGGTGCCACATTATTAGAAGCTTTGCTGGAGTCCTAAGGCCATGGCACTTTGTGCCTGGCCCATGTAGGCTTCCCTGCAGTCTTTCCCATAAACGAGCTATAAACTGAGTCTTCTGAACCTTACAGACCTGCGTTTCTTCTCCCAGGTCTAGGAATATATCCACCTTCTAAAATGGTATTATTCTCTTCTATTCTATCTTTCAAATATTCTTCCTTAATTTTCTCCCACTTTTAATCTCTTTAATTAATCCTTTGGAAACAAAGACCTGCATAGTCGTCCTCAGGGATAACCCCAACAATGATAAAAGGCTATTTATTCTTCTGGGACCAGAGGATGCTTGTGGGTAATTTTTAGTCAAAGGCTAAGACAAGTAAGATGGCTAATTTTACAGTAGTTTACTTTGCCCTGTCAATTTTTCAATAAACCAACCTGCTACCCAAATTTTCTCTATTACATCTCCTTAATGATGGACATTTGAGCAAAGAGAATCTGGTGGAATCATAGGTGTAAACCTCAAGGAAGCCCCTCATAGCACAAATCCCTTTTCCTAGCAGCCACTTGGTAGGAATTAGTTCTTAGTGTTTCTGTCACAGTGAGCAGAGGTAGAATCCATAGACAACAGAGACAAGAGAGACCTTGGATGTTAAATAGTTCAGTGCTTCCAACTTCACTGATGAGCTTACAGTGATTCAGAGTGGTCAGGTGTTGGGCCAGGGACATACAGTCAGTATCCAGCTCGGACCACCAACTCAGCTTATGTCTCCTGGCTCAAAGGTGTGAGGCTATAACCAGGAAAGACATGGAGTTACACAGAATTGGTTCTGTTTCTTGTTCCCTGGGGAGATTTGGACGTATTTACTTATGTAATATGAATCTTTTTTCTATCTTTAAACTTTACATTCCAGTAAAGTATACCTTATAGAGTTGTTTAGAGGACAAAATAAAATGAAGAATGTGATTACAGTGATGAGCTGTTAAACATTTAACAATCAGCTTTTAGAGGGGCGGGAGGAACCATGACTTGTAGCATTTGGTAATTTTCATAGTATAAATTATTCCTCCTGTTGTCAATTTTCAGCTTCCAACAGTTTAAGAAGTGGCTGGCAAGATTCCTGAAAATTTAACAATTGCCTCTCACAAGCCCATATGAGCTGGCACAGGCTGGCTCCAGCACACCACTGAATATGAAACACTTGGCATATAACAGATACTCAATAAATATTAGTTGCCCCCTCATTCTCACAAGGCACAGGTTCATTCTACTATACCATGTGACCATTGTCTGATGAATACTATCTCTTTCATTTCCCAAGAGAGATGTTGTAATAATCTATGTAAATAATATGACCTCTCTGTGAAGATGTCTGCATAGCATCTCACTAGTTTTTTTCTTTCCATGTGATTTTATTTATTAAGGTACTATTAATATACACTCTTATGAAGATTTCACATGAAAAAACTGTGGTTACTACATTTACCCCTCACTCCCCTTCTCCCTCCCTCCCCAACCGCCCTCCCACAACCCTCCCCTTTGGTAACCACTAGTTCCTTCTTGGAGTCTCTGAGTCTGCTGCTATTTTGTTCCTGCAGTTTTGCTTCGTCATTATACTCCACAAAAGAGGGAAATCATTTGGCACTTGTCTTTCTCTGCCTGGCTTATTTCACCGAGCATAATATCCTCCAGCTCCATCCATGTTGTTGCAAATGGTAGGATTTGTTTCTTTCTTAAGGCTGAGTAGTATTCCATTGTGTGTATGTGCCCCATCTTCTTTATCCATTCATCTTCTGATGGACACTTAGGTTGTTTCCGTATCTTGGCTATTGTAAAAAGTGCTGCAATAAACATAGGGGTGCATATGTCTTTTTGAATCTGAGAAGTTGTATTCTTTGGGTAAATTCCAAGGAGTGGGATTCCCAGGTCAAATGGTGTTTGTATTTTTAGTTTTTTGAGGAACCTCCGTATTGCTTTCCACAATAGTTGAACTAGCTTTTACATTCCCACTAGCAGTGTAGGAGGGTTCCCCTTTCTCCACATCCTTGCCAGCATTTGTTGTTCTTAGTCTTTTGGATGCTGGCCATCCTCACTGGTATGAGGTGATATCTCATTGTGGTTTTAATTTGCATTTCCCTGATGATCAGTGATGTGAGGCATTTTTCATGTGTCTGTTGGCCATCTGAATTTCTTCTTTGGAGAACTGTCTTTTCATATCCTCTGCCCATTTTTTAATAGGGTTATTTGCTTTTTGGGTATTGAGGCATGTAAGTTCTTTATACATTTTGGATGTTAACTCCTTGTCAGATATGTCATTTACAAATATATTCTCCCATACTGTTGGATGCCTTTTTGTTCTGTTGATGGTGTGTCCTTTGCTGTACAGAAACTTTTTAGTTTGATGTAGTCCCATGAGTTCATTTTTGCTTTTGTTTCCCTTGCTCAAGGAGATGCATTCAGGAAGAAGTTGCTCATGTTTATATTCAGGAGATTTTTGCCTATGTTGTCTTCTAAGAGTTTTATGGTTTCATGACTTAAATTCAGGTCCTTGATCCATTTTCAGTTTACTTTTGTGTACGGGGTTAAACAATAATCCAGTTTCATTCTCTTGCATGTAGCTGTCCAGTTTTGCCAACACCACTTGTTGAAGAGGCTGTCATTTCCCCATTGTATGTCCACGACTCTTTTATCATATATTATTTGACCATATGTGGTTGGGTTTATATCAGGCCTCTCTATTCTGTTCCATTGGTCTATGGGTCTGTTCTTGTGCCAGACCAAATCTTCTTTAGTATTGTGGCTTTGTAGTAGAGGTTGAAGTTGGGGAGCATAATTCCCCCAGCTTTATTCTTCCTTCTCAGGACTGCTTTGGCTATTCACAGTCTTTTTTGGTTCCATATGTATTTTAGAACGATTTTCTCTAGTTCGTTGAAGAATGCTGTTGGTATTTTGATAGGAATTGCATTGAATCTGTAGATTACTTTAGGCAGGATGGCTATTTTAACAATATTAATTCTTCCTATCCATGAGCACGGGATGTGTTTCCATTTATTGGTACCTTCTTTAATTTCTCTCATGAGTGTCTTGTAGTTTTCAGAGTATAGGTCTTTCACTTCCTTGGTTAGGTTTATTCCTAGGTATTTTATTCTTTTTGATGCAACTGTGAATGGAATTGTTTTCCTGATTTCTCTCTTTGCTAGTTCATTGTTAGTGTGTATAGGAATGCCACAGATCTGTGTATTAATTTTGTATCCCGCACCTTTGCTGAATTCAGATAATTGATCTAGTCGTTTTGGAGTGGATTCTTCAGGGTTTTTTATGTACAGTATTGTCATCTGCAAACAGGGATGGTTTAACTTCTTCTTTGCTAATCTGGATGCCTTTTATTTCTTTGTGTTGTCTGATTGCCGTGGCTAGGACCTCCAGTACTATGTTAAATAGAAGTGGGGAGAGTGGGCATCCTTGTCTTGTTAGCAATCTTAAAGGAAAAGCTTTCAGCTTCTCCCTGTTAAGTATGATGTTGGCCGTGGGTTTGTCATATATAGCCTTTATTATGTTGAGGTACTTGCCCTCTATACCCATTTTGTTGAGAGTTTTTATCATGAATGGATGTTGAATTTTGTTGAATGCTTTTTCAATGTCTATGTGATTTTTGTCCTTCTTTTTGTTGATGTGGATGATGTTGATGGATTTTCGAATGTTGTACCATCCTTGCATCCCTGGAATAAATCCTACTTGATCATGATGGATGATCTTTTTGATGTATTTTTAAATTCGGTTATCTAATATTTTGTTGAGTATTTTTGCATCTATGTGCATAAGGGATATTGGTCTGTAATTTTCTTTTTTTGTGGTGTCTTTGCCTGGTTTTGGTATTAGAGTGATGCTGGCCTCATAGAATGAGTTTGGAAGTATTCCCTCCTCTTCTACTCTTTGGAAAACTTTAGGGAGTTTTAGGTCTTCACTAAATGTTTGATAAAATTCAACGGTGAAGCCTTCTGTTCCTGGTGTTTTGTTCTTAGGTAGGTTTTTGATTACCAGTTCAATTTCGTTGCTGGTAATTAGTCTGTTCAGATTTTCTGTTTCTTTCTGGGTCAGCCTTGGAAGGTTGTATTTTTCTAGAAAGCTGTCCATTTCTTCTAGGTTATCCAGTTTGTTAGCATATAATTTTTCATAGTATTCTCTCATAATTCATTGTATTTCTGTTGTGTCCATAGTAATTTTTCCTTCTCATTTCTGATTCTGTTTATGTGAGTAGACTCTCTTATTTTCTTGATAAGTCTGGCTAGGGGTTTATATATTGTGTTTATTTTCTCAAAGAACCAGCCCCTGCTTTTATTGATTCTTTCTATTGTTTTATTCTTCTCGATTTTATTTATTTCTGCTCTAATCTTTATTATGTCCTTCCTTCTACTGACTTTTGGCTTCATTTGTTCTTCTTTTTCTAGTTTCGTTAATTGTGAGTTTAAACTGCTCATATGGGATTGTTCTTCTTTCCTGACGTTGGCCTATATTGCAATATACTTTCCTCTTAACCGGCCTTCGCTGCGTCCCACAGATTTTGCGGTGTTGAATCATTGTTGTCATTTGTCTCCATATATTGTTTGATCTCTGTTTTTATTTGGTCATTGATCCATTGGTTATTTAGGAGCATGTTGTGAAGCCTCCATATGTTTGTGGGATTTTTTCATTCTCTTTGCATAATTTATTTCTAGTTTCCTACCTTTGTGGTCTGAGAAACTGGTTAGTACTATTTCAATCTTTTTGAATTTACCAAGGCTCTTTTTGTGGCCTAGTGTATGATCTATTCTTGAAAATGTTCCATGTGCACTTGAGAGGAATGTGTATTCTGCAGCTTTTGGGTGTAGAGTTCTGTAGATGTCTGTTAGGTCCGTCTGTTCTAATGTGTTGTTCAGTGCCTCTGTCTCCTTACTTATTTTCTGTTTGGTTGATCTGTCCTTCAGAGTGAGTGTTGTGTTGAAGTCTCCTAGAATGAATGCATTGCATTCTATTTCTCCTTTTAATTCTTTTAGTATTTGTTTCACGTATGTAGGTGCTCCTGTGTTGGGCGCATAGATATTTATAATGATTATATCTTCTTGTTGCATTGACCCTTTTATCATTATGTAATGTCCTTTTTTGTCTCTTGTGACTTTCTTTGTTTTGAAGTCTATTTTGTCTGATACAAGTACTGCAACTCCTGCTTTTTTCTCCCCATTAGTTGCATGAAATGTCTTTTTCCATCCCTTCACTTTTAGTCTGTGTACGTCTGGGTATAAAGTGAGTCTCCTGTAGGCAGCATATAGATGGGTCTTGTTTTTTTATCCATTCAGTGACTCTATGTCTTTTGATTGGTACATTCAGTCCATTTACATTTAGGGTGATTATGGATAGGTATGTACTTATTGCCATGGCAGACTTTAGATTCATTGTTACCAAAGGTTCAAGGTTAACTTCCTTACTGTGTAAGAGTCTAACTTAACTCACTTAATATGCTATTACAAACACAATATAAAGGTTCTTTTTTTTTTCTCCTCTTTTTCTTCCTCCTCCATTCTTTATATATTACGTATCATATTCTGTACTCTTTGTCTATCCTTTGATTGACTTTGGGGATAGTTAATTTAATTTTGCATTTGCTTAGTAATTAATTGTTCTGCTTTCTTTACTGTGGTTTTATTACCTCTGGTGACAGCTATTAAACCTTAGGAACACTTCCATCTATAGCAGTCCCTCCAAAATACACTGTAGAGATGGTTTGTGGGAGGTAAATTCTCTCAGCTTTTGCTTATCTGGGAATTGTTTAATCCCTCCTTCAGATTTAAATGATAATTTTACTGGATAAAGCAATCTTGGTTTAAGGCCCTTCTGCTTCATTGCATTAAATACATCATGCCACTCCCTTCTGGCCTGTAAGGTTTCTGCTGAGAAGTCTGATGATAGCCTGATGGGCTTTCCTTTGTATGTGATCTTATTTCTCTCTCTGGCTGCTTTCAATAATCTGTCCTTATCCTTGATCTTTGCCATTTTAATTACTGTATGTCTTGGTGTTGTCTTCCTTGGGTCCCTTGTGTTGGTAGATCTGTGCACCTCCATGGCCTGAGAGACTATCTCCTTCCCTAGATTGGGGAAGTTTTCAGCAGTCACCTCCTCAAAGACACTTTCTATCCCTTTTTCTCTCTTCTTCTTCTTCTGGTACCCCTATAATGCGAATATTGTTCCATTTGGATTGGTCACACAGTTCTCTCAATATTCTTTCATTCTTAGAGATACTTGTTTCTATTTCATTTATCGTCTCCTCCACTGTATCCGGTCTCCATTTAATACCCTCCATTGTGCTCTTCAACTATTGAATCTCTGACTGGAGTTCATTCCTGAGTTCTTGAATGTCTTTCCGTACTTCCATGAGCATGTTAATGATTTTTATTTTGAACTTCCTTTCAGGGAGAGTCATGAAGTCAATATCATTTAAATCTTTCTCAGGAGTTGTATTAATAATTTTACTCTGAACCAGGTTCCTTTGGCGTTTCATATTTGCATATGGCACCCTCTTGTGCCCAGAAGCTCTACTCTCTGGGGCTGCTTAGCCCCTGAAGCAATGTCGGGGGTAGCAGAGGAGTGGTATTGGTGCCTGGGGGGAGGAAAGAGCTGTTTCCTGCTTCCCGGCTGCTATGCCTGTCTGCACTGCCTGAACCAGTGTGCCAAGCACACAGGTATAAGCCTCTGTGCTTTGCGTTTGTAGTTCCTGTAGACAGATCTTCCCTTTGGCTGGGCTAATGCCAGGGTAGGGTTTGCCAGTTTGCGAGCCAGGTGGGGCTGGCCAGGAGAAAGGCACAGTAGGCTGCCTATCATGGAGGGGGTTCTTGGAGCTGTGTAGGCAGCCAGGGAGCTGGAGCACCTGAAGATTGTGAAAGCTCCAACCTGCTGGGCAGAGTACACCTGGACAATTTTGTCTACCTGTCCTTTCTCATGAGCAGTAAGCTCTGTGCAGTCCTTGCCCCTTTAGCAGCCCTCTTGCTAAGGGCTTCCTTGTTAGGAAGTCTCTCAGACTGCCCACCTTTCTTTTGTCCCAAAGCAGCCAGCTATGGATCCCTGCTTTTCAGAAGCAGCTGGAATCTCAGTCTCTCCAGGAATTCTGCCTGTCTTAGCTTTCCAACCCCCTAATTACGATAGTATCATGCAAGCACCATGAAATGTAGGTTTGTGTTCCCAGAGCAGATCTCCGCAGTTAGGTATTCAGCAGTCCCAGGTCTCCACTACATCCCTGCTCCATTTCTCTTCCTCCCTCCGGTGAGCTGAGCTGGGATGGGGGAAGGGCTTGTGTCCTGCCGGGCCACAGCTTCAGTACGTTACCCTGTTCTGTGAGGTCTGCTCTTGTCTCCAGGTGTATGCAGTCTGGTGCAGTCCTCTTTCCTGTTGCTCTTTCAGGAGTAGTTGTATCAGTTATATTTTTGTATTATATGCTGTTTTAGGAGTAAGCCTCTGTCTCACCTCTCACGCCACCATCTTTCACTCCTAATTTTGAGGGTATATTTGAAATACTCTTTCTAATACTATAGGATGTCCGGTGTGCCTGGAGTTCACCTTGCAAGGACCCTTGTGACTTCCCAAAGAGATAGGTTGACATTGTCCAAAGCAGCTGAAACGGGGGTAAATTTAAAGCCTGTGGAGGCCATGTAACAAAAGAGAAATGGTGATCAACTAAGAACCTTGAATGAAAGGCAGATTCTCTGAATTATAATTGAGCTCTTTCTCACATTAATAACTGTGTAACATACCCCAGGGTGAGTAAAAGAAATGACACATTTATATACAACTTTCTGAATGATTCCACTGACCATTTCCAGATAGGGCAGCTGTCTTATTGATCTGCTTGCTAACTTTAAAGATGCACTGTGTACTTCCATTTCCAGCCAAGAAGGAGTGACTGGTACGGAATTGCCTTTCCACTGTAAACAGCTAGAAAACTGGACAACGTATATGAAACAACTATTTTCAGATTTTGGGACCACAGTATGCTCAAGATTGTGATTCTGAGAGAAGAGAAACAATTGAAGTGCGCTCCATAGTTTTCCTGGCTTTTTGCCTGGAAGTAGAGTTTTCAATTAAAATACAGGATGACTAGTTAAATTTGAATTTCAGATGCATAATAAGTACTTTTTAGTATAAGTATGTATAAAACTACAATATTGGATTTTTATTTGTTAAATCCAGCAACCCTATCTGAAGGTAATTTTCAAAATGCAATAAAGGGAGAAGAAACTCAAATGGAGCATGCCAGTTTCCCTAGGATGAGGAGACAGAAATTCTAGTTTACTGAGGCTGAGGTGTCTAGAATGTACAGGCCAGAACACTGCAGGGGAGCAAACCGCACAGGGGAAGAGCCCCATATATTTTCACAAGGGTCCTGTCCTCTTGGCTGAATGTGGATTACTTTATGTCTACACGGAGTGAAATTTCACAAAGCCAGGCAAAGAAAGAAAACTGAAGAGTCCACACAGGGCCTGAGGACATTTTAATTCCATCCATTCAGGTCAGAGACACTTCTTTTAACCTTTGGGGACATCAAAGGAGATCTGAGAAAGGTCATACCTTCATATTAGGGCTAGATTGGCCTGGAATAAAGGGAACACTAAACCCACTATCAAAAAGCTTCCAACCAAGCCTCAACGCAATCAAGGATTTTATTTTGATTATTGCATTTTCAGTTCTCAAATTTCCATTTAGTTGTTCTGGATGGCTTCTATTTCTTAACTCAGGTGGGGTTTTTTTTTTTTTCATTTGTTTCCTGTGTTTACAATTGCTTTTTGAAGTATTTTTTATGATAGCTGCTTTAAAATCTTTGTCAGATAATTCCAGCATTTGTATAATCTTAGTGTCTGTTGATTGTCTTTTCAACTCAATTTAAGTTGAAATTTCCCTGGTTCTTGATATGAGTGATTTTTCAGTCTTGGACATTTTTGGTATTATGTTATAAGATTCTGGATCATATTTAAATCTGTTCTGGCAGGCCACCTGTGGAGGGAGGGTGGTGGTGCCTCATTACAGCCAGTTGGTGTGGTCGTCCAGGCTCCCACCTGGCCCCCACTGACTCCTGGGAAGCAGAAGAGCATCTCATTATTGCTGGGTAGAGGTGGGGGTTCAGGCTCCCCACTAGGCCTCTGCTGACGCTACACAGGGCTGGGAAGCCTAGTTACCATGGAATGTGGTAAAAGGCCTGGCCTTCCGATACCATCTTAGCAAGGAGGGGTGCCTCATCACCACTGAGTGGGGTGGAAGTCCTGGCTTCAACATCGTCTTTACTGACAACCTGGGGCAGAGGTTGGGGGTGCTCTCATTATTGCCAGGTGGGGATTAAAGTCCCAACTGCCCACTTGGCCTTCTGAACATCACCCATGGAAGGAAAAGAAGAGCATCTTGGTATAGCTGGGCAAGGGCATGAGTCTATGCTCTTCATTCACGTATTTTTTCCTGTGGTATTTGGCTGCAGTAGAGCAATCGTTGTCTAAAAGCTATGTTTTGCCAGGCTGCCCCTTTCCTTTTCTTGTAGCTAGAGAGAGCTGGCTTTTCTCAAGGTATTTTTGTCTGAGCCTGTTGGCTTTTCTAAGCTGCCTGCTTCTCCAACACCCATTCGGACTGAATTAAGCAGGAAGAAAACCCATGGCACCATGTTGTTCTTGGGTCCTGAGATCTCTAACAGGTCTGCTTTCTCTCTGCTGTTTAGAATCTTCTTATATCTGTTTTATATACAGTGTCCAGGGCCTTTAGCCAGTGTAGGGAGATGTGTGTCAACTCCATTTTATCCTGGAACTGGAAACTCAATATCGGATTCCTGTAGTTCTGTTCACTGCCATGACCTCATAGGGCAATGGGTCCAGAAAGGAAAATGAGCATTTGAGCCCATACATTACTGCTAACACCCACTCACCATGCCTAAGTGCCAGTCTAGGTGGATGTCAAGGGTTTTAATTCCAAAACAATGCAGTTTCCCTTCCAAGGTCTGTGTAGGAGGTTTCAAATGAGACAATTCTGGTACCAGAAATTAAATTCTCCAGGTCTTAGGTTATTTGCTTTGAGCACAGGGTGTGTGACTCAGTAGCTGTGCTTCTTCAGGGAACAGCCCTGCCAGAAGATCTCTGTTCTCTGTCATGAAGGCTCCACCGGCTTCTGTGGCATTTTAGAGCTTAATTGGTACCTTCTCTCTTGTGGATAAATTCTGTACTGGGGTAGGAGAAGGACCCATAACTTTTATATATTTAAACATACCCTCTAACAACCAGCACAAGCACTTCAAGCCTTTAAATCCTTTCTGCTGGAGCACATTTAAAACAGCAATTGGGGCTGCCATGTAGGGAAGTGCAGTCTGTGCGATGCACAAAGGCATCCAGCCAATGGGACAAAAGGGAACTCAGATCCAGACCAGGCTCTGCTTGCCAAGTCATGTACCCACAGGACTGCATCACCCAGAGGGGGGGCCTTTTTCAAATCTGCACAAAGGCTTCCTATAAGCAATCAGCTGGGCTCTGAACCTAACAATAGCAGTATGCAGCATCTTAAAAGAAATACTCTCTTGTATTCCATAAACTCATTATACTTGAATATTCAGTTGATACTCATGCATAATTTATATCATCACTTCAAAATCATTTATTTTCAGATTTTCAGGTCTACTAAAATGAACTCTGAATCATCTGAGGTAGGACACATTGCAAATTTTGCCCAGGGTCAAATTGGCTTTAAGGGATTTTTCCATTATTATCTCTCTGGGACTGCACCTTCCCATTAGTGAAGGTTGTTGATTATCATATACAGGGCAGATAAAATAGGCTTCCTGATACACACAATCTCCTGTCCCTTAGCTATGAACAAATCCTCCCCAACTCCTCCACTGATCTATGACCCATCAGAATGTCCCTTGAAAATCCCAGCCAACTTGGAATGTCTGCATTACTGATTAAATCTGGATGCTGAAGGTTGAAACCATAACTAAAGAGTTCTTAGAAGAGTCCTGTTACTTTTCTCCTTAGCCAGCTAGTGGCCATTTAGTCTATTTATGTCCTCACAGTGAGAAACGTTTACTGCAATTGTCATAAAACATTTAAAACTTTTTTTCTCCTTAGTGTGGAAATTGGTTTCCTATTTACTAAGCTCTCCTTTTTTAAATGTACTCATTTCTAACAGGAAAGACACAAATTCTACAAATAGCCACACCCCTTTTGTGAAACACCATTAGGTCACAAGGAAGACTCTTTTTTGAAAAATCAACTGTAAAGAAAAATAAATTTTGGAGACTTGCTTAAGTTTTCTTTTAGTAGTTATGGATGAGCAGAATAAATTCATTATCTTCCCATGTAATGTGTCCCATTATATAATTGGGATATCAAACAAGAAATGGTATTTTGGAAAGTGGGTTAAATCATAGAATTTGGCTAATATGGCTCTCTAAAATATTTGTCATAAGTCTACAACTTGCCATATGAATGAACTTCCACTGTTAAAGTGCTTAGTTTTGAAGTGTTTAGTTTGGAAGTACTCATCCAATGTGAAGGATTAAAACAAAACCAAACTCATTAAAAGAAAAGGAAATTAACATGCCATGTGCTATGAGAGCTTAGCTAAGACACTCACTTTCCCTGGACCTTCGTTTCCACATCTGAAAAGCAAAGAAGCTAAATTAGATGCTTTAATAATGGCTTACATCCTATAACTATGTCAAATACTTCTTGGACTCTTCTTCAAAAGCCTCAGATTGTTAAAGGAAGTAGTAATTTCTTATTTACAGATGAAGAAATTGGGATTCAGATAAGCTAAGTAACTTGCCCAAAGTCATAAAGCTAAGCTGTGGACTCTCTTAACCAGGATTCTGATTCCAAAGCTCATGCTTTAGCTCTGTTCCCAATACAAGTTTCCCCGTTCAGGGGCCCAGAGAAGAAACTCTGGTTTCCATAACTTTTTCATATGATCTATACCCTATAGAAGAGACCTCTTGGAGAAAGTACTGGACTGCTTTAGGGCTGGCCTCTATATCTTCTCCTTCAGTTAAGTGAGACCGTGTTTCTCAAACTGAGGTCCCTGGACCAGAAGCATCAAGACCCCAGAAAACTTGCCAGAAACGCACCCACCCCATGCACACTGCAACACAACCTCATCAATCTGTGTTTTAACAAGCCTTCCAGGTGATTCTATTCTATTACACACTAGTTTGAAGACCACAGCACTAGATGTGTGGCCTTGGGAAGTGAGTGCAAGAACTCTGAGCTCTAACTGCCAGCTCTGAAACTCTATGTTCCCTCTATGACCCAACATCTGAATTGTTAATAGGAAGATGGATAGATCATATTCATATTGCTAACAGAACTGATAACCAATAAAGGGATGGAGAAGGCAGATGAGGAGGACAGCCTCTCATACAGCCCCCAATTAGTCAAAGCAGCAATTTTGTTTGTGGTGATTTATGCAAGTGATGCCTATGACGTCCCAAATTAGAAATCTTTTTGGAGTCGCTCTGAATGCAACTAGCTCTTTGGGAATTTAAAAATTTATTAGGCCACTTGGAGCTCCGCTCAAAGAAAGAGAGAGTCAATTTAAAATATGCATTCCATTTCCTTAGCCCTGCTTTAAGTCATTCAGGAGACAGTTCGTGGGAATGGAGTCCAATAGATCTTTTTTGCAAACTGGAACAAAGTAATATCTCACTTCCCAAGAGTTAAAACCTCTCCGCACTTCCCCCACCTTCTCAGAAGATGACATATTTTGTGATCCATTTCAACCAAAGATGACATAACCAGCCTTCCAGGTAGCTACAGGACCTCATGTTTCCCCAGCTTAGCAGTGACTCAGCGGGTGGCAGGGAGTATGAATGGCTTTAAGTGCCATACTGGCGCCAAAGGTCATATTTTCATTACTTATTAAACATTTTACTTGCCCACAGCCTAAGTCCCTGTAACTCCATTCTTACATAGTGCATGGCTTAGATCACAAATGTCTTCCTTAGGCCTAGCCTTGAGGTTAGAAAAGATGCCATTTTTCAGTTGTGAGGTTGAAGGTACCGATCTATCATCAAAATGTCTGGTGCATAGGAACCCTTCAGTGAAGGTCATATGAAATAATGGGTTAACCAGTGTAATGTAGAGCACAGGCTTAAATTTGGTTTGTGAATAACAGTGACGATTGTACACTATTTTGAACATACACTCTCCTGTTCTTTTACAATGGGGAAGGAAATTAACATGTTCTGAGTACTTACTATGCCCCCAGTATTTTGTGTATATTTAACTAATTTAATCCTCACAGCAACCCTGTGAGATTGGAGTTGTCCCCATTTTGTAGCCAAGAAAACTAAGGCTGTGATTTCTAAAATCGTACTGCTCATAAGTAGCAGAGCCAGGATTGGAACATAGTTCTCATCTTCCCACTTTCCCCACTGTCTAATACCAGATTTAGTACATGAGCAAGTGGGTCCTCAGAACTGGGTCTTGGACTGTAGCCTTGAAATAGGTTAATGCTCTGGAATTATAGGCCCAACCTTCAACCTTGAAATAACAAAGAGAGACAATAGATTATGGCAGATTTAGGGAGAAATAAGTAAACGTGTCCTTTTTGTTTTTTGGTTTTATCAAATATTTTATACACATGAAAGCATTTACAGATGTGTCATTTATATATATATAAAATATAGATAACTTACAAAGAATATAATAAACATTCATTTGCCTGTTACCCAGTTATGTGTATCATTTCTTCAATGTATCTCTGGACCCAGAAATAAACACTAATTTTTTTGTTTAGCCTTCTCTTGCTTTTCTTTAGGGTTTTACTACACATCTTTGCATACGTATACACAAAATATATCCTTAATTTTGTCTTTCATCTTTATATATAAGGCATTATACTGCAAGTATTCTTCTGCATCTTCCTTTTTTACTTAGCCTTATGTGTCTGAGGTTGATCCATTTGTCACATAGATCTGTTGTTCATTCTTTTTCACGGCTGTATAGTATCCCATTCTAAGATCATTCCATAATCTATTGCCCATTCTGCCAATCGGCATTTGGATTGTTTCCAGCTTTTGACAGTCACAAACAATGGTATCATGAACATACTTGTACAGTCCTCCTGAGCACATGTATGTTTCCTAGGTACATACTACCTAGAAGCAAACTGCTGAGCTGTGGGATATGCACACGTTCACCTTGTTAAGGCAATGACAAATTGTTTATAATAAAGAGGTTGGGCCAGTTTATGCTGCTACCAAACATGTATATATCCTCCCAACATTTGATGTTGTCATACTTTTTTGTGTTTGCCAGTCTGGTGGGTGGAAAATGGTATCTTACAGTTTTAGTTTGTAATTCCTCCATAATTAATTTGATTGAACAGCTTTTCATAGGTTGATTGGCTTTTTTGGTGTCCTCATCTGTGAAATAAATACTCGTTCATATCTTTGGCCTACAAATCCTGTTGATCTTCCTTCTCTAAACTCTCTTATATCCACAATATGGATGAGGAACGACAGATACACGAGTAGGGGTGAAGCAAATGAAGAGGAAAGGGGCAGAATGTGTGTTCCAAGCGGCGACACCATGTTGGAAAGCCCAGAAGTCAGTGAGAATGTGGTGTGCTAGAGAGACCACCAGCAATCTCCTGCAACACAATGCTGCAATAGAAGTTTCGACCTTAAGGTGAGAGAGATCTGAAACTGAAGCCAGATCCAAGACAGACCACCCTATAGTAATTTTGAAGTAGATATCCAGAAACTGGTTATATGGCTCTTGAACGCCTCAGCCACATAAGGGTGTAAAGCGGTTGAGAGAATGGAAAGGCAGGAATGATTTGTCGAGATGATTTTTTGAAGGGAGAGCTGGGTTCTCTAAACTTTCCAAGGGGAAGAGGAATGGGATGCTTCCCTTTGACCTCAAAATTAGAGAGAAGGACTTCAGTGGCACAGTAGGGGAATTTATCCTGAGGAGTTTTGGGGGACATGGAAGACTGATGGCAACTCATGCTTTAAAAAGTCCACAGATAGAATGACGAAAATTGTCTGCAGTTACAGATGAGGCAGGAAAGAACTTCAGGCTTTTCCTTACCTCTCCTATTCCCCTGTTTCAACCTCCTGGTGGAGTCAAAACCCAGATTTACCATGACTGGGATTGGGGGGAGCATGTAAAAAAGAAAAGGGGCCAGGACTCACTCCATTCCACAAGAGGCCAGCCCATGTTGATTCCAGCATGGGGAGGGGCACAATGTAATTATAAATCGAATTTGTTTTCAGTTTTAGATGGGGCTAGGAATATTGAACTGAGAACATGCTTGACATTGGAAGTGACCATAATATTTTTTTATTGCAGTAAAGTTGATATATGATACTATTTTGGTTTCAGATGTATGGCATAGTGACTCGATAATTGTATACATGACTAGATGCTCGCCACTGTAGGTGTCATGACCATGATATTTTCAATTACTCCGTAAGGAACTGAAAAGTCATTGAAACTGCTGCATTTTCATCCAAGTGTGAATGAAGAGACCGTGGCATGAGAGGCTAAAGGGGCAGTAGGAGACAGATATGGAGTTGTTTCCTGATGATGTTCTATGAGTCGGATTTTCAAAACTGATGTAACTGATGCAACAGCAAGAGAAGACAAAATAGCAGAGAAGGTGGCAAGGCCGGAAATGAAGGCAGAATGTGTCACATGAGGGTTTGAGACTTTCCATTCAAGGCCTCTTAAAGCCACTGAAGAGCTCCAGGTAGGGGGGATTTTTGTGATCAAAATTGTGCTTTTAAAAAAAATACCTCTAGTTTCAGGGTAAATTATGACTTGAATGATAGTAGAGGCAGGAGTCACCCAAAAACGGAGGCCAAGAGGCCATGGTTTAGGAAAAATGTGACTGATGGTGACTTGGTCCAGATTAGTGGCAAAGAGGATAAAAGAAATGGAAGGTTTTGAGGGAAACAGTAAGTCTGAGATTTTGAGGGGAAACAATAGCCTGACAGTAATTGGCATAGACCTGATGTGCCAAGCCAAGGACAGCTCCTACATTTCTGGTTTTCACCACTAAATAATCAACAGTGCCATTTCCAGAGACTTGCAATTCTCTTGATCCTTTAATGTTCTTGGGAATAAACAGGGCAGACAATAGCATCTCCATCTTACAGATGTGATGACTAATATTCAAGAAAACCAAGTAATTTCCTGAAGTCCTCATAACTCATTACATGCTTACAGCTGTTGGCTTTGTACATTCGATACTTCAAGACATTGCTTGAACTAGTTCTCTTTGATTTCATTTAAAAACAAATGCCCACCACAGGTGATGAAGTGTGTAATTTAAGGAAGAGAGAAAGAAACTGGATTCCGATATAGTTCCCAAGCTTAAATATTTATACATTCAACCATTCCAGCAAAACATTATTATGCCTCTTGGAATCATGTAAATATTCCATGAAACTTTAGATTTCAATGCAGTTGAAGAAACTGAATTGGCCTAGGTAATTTTTTGTTTCCCAGCCACCAGCCTCTGAAATTTACATTTCCGAGCAGTTTTCCCAATCCTTAATATGCATATGAATCACTTGGGGATCATGTTAAAATGCCAGTTCTGCTTCAGTAGGTTTGGGGTGGGGCTCAAGATTTTGCATTTTTAACTGGCTCTCAAGGGATACCCAGGCTGCTGGTCTGACTTGAAAAAAAGCAAGGTCTTAGATGAGCCCAGAACTCCTCAAAGTAGGTGTGGGCGCTGAGAGGGATGAGGGAAAGGATGCCAAGGAATCCCAAAAATGTAATTATATTGGGGATAAACAGAAGCCACACCTTGCAGAAAGGTGAGGCAGACAAATTTTGTCCAGCCTGTTTCCACTTCTCAAATTCCTTTCCATTCAGAGCCTGTCTGTGCCTAAACACATCTTTCTGCGGATGAACTAATTAATCCTTGACCAAGGGCAGACTGGAGAGTGTTTTTCCCTGTCATCCTTATGCATACCCAGCCTGGGAAGCTGCCTTGTCAACTGCACTTGGAAATTTCAAGACCCAAAGGAATAAAACTTTTAATTTGGAATGACAGGCAATAGTTTGATTTTTGTGGAGAGAGATCCTTGCTCAGCATGCCTTCAATCTCAGATCCTGGAGAAGAGACTGCCAGTTCAAGTGGCTTGTCCTATAGGAAATATTTTATCCTGCTTATTTCCTTGTGCTTCTTTAAAAATCAGTCTTTAAGATATGCCAAATATTGAAAAGGAAAGAATTTCTCTCCAAAAAAATACCTGTTGGCAACTTTGTGTGTGCTCTCCTTAGAGTGATATGGGGCGTAGGACTCTAGGTAAGTCAAGGGATAAACATGTGGAGACAGATTAAATTAGACAGAATTGTTCCAATAAATCATGTTGAATTTTGAGCCAGATGTTAGCCTTTGCTTGTAGTTTTGCCATTCACATTCTCTGTGACCTTGGGCAAGCCATTTCACATTTTTTATTTCAGAAACTTTTTTCCTGAAGTTGTTTCAGGTGAACTTGAAAAAAAGGGAAATTTTAAGATGCCAGTTTTTACAGTGGCTGGTCATCAAGAACATTTGGAGAGCTTTTTAAAAAGATAAGCTCTACTCCTACTCTGTTCTGGTCATTTGTGGATGTAGCCTCGGAAACTATTTTCATAAATTTCTCCAGGTAAATTCTATCAGATAAATTTGGGAATCACTAAGCCAAGCCACAAGAGGGAGCCTGGGAGTTTTGATTGCTATTTCAGTGCTCAAAACCACTTTGAATATCAAAATAGAAATAAAATTGATTTGCCATTTCCATGATCTAGTTTTACCTCATATAATTTGAAATAAATTTGTCATTGAAACCATTTTACTCTTTTGTATTTTGGGCTTAGTTTTCTGCTTGAGCTAAAGCTATACGTATATAATATGTATATAATTTCCAGCATTACAGACATATCAAATTCATGTAATTTTCAGCATTCATGCTAAAGTTGGATGTTTGGAGAGTGGCAAGCTATTGCATGATGTGAATGAAGGTTAAATGTTCCAAGCTTTCTAAGAGATGCCCCTTGACCTGGTGCCCCCATATTTCTCTCGGAAGCTTCTAGAAAGAGTTCGTTATACTTACTGTCTAAAAAATTGGCTCCATCATTTTTGCCCTCAAAAGTATCTTTTCTTCTCATATGTAAAATGAGGTTAATAAGAGAACTAACCATAGGGTTTTGTGAGGATTAAATGAGTTAATACATCTAAAGCATTTAGAAGGGTGTCTAGTATACAATCAGCATCCGATACATTTTTTTCACACTGTTGTGTTGTCATTGAGGGGTTCAAAACAAGTGTTCCAAAAATGTACTGCTTTGGCATGTGGACTGTTCTGAACTGAAGGCATCAACACCCTGCTGGCTCAAGTTCCTCAGTGACTGTTAAAAAGAAAGACACAGGCCCAACATAGGGTCACTTATGCTAGGCCAAGTCACCAAACTAAGACTCAGTACCTAAACCTAATTACAGTTTCAACCTCCTCAAGAAATGTAGTCAGTCAGGAATTTTCTGGTCAGCATCAGCAGTAAAATAATCTGTCACATGAGCCCTCCATCTGCCCTAGAAGATGATGTAATCTGCATAAAACCTCTTGCTCTTCTCCCTAAGAGAAGTGACCTTGCCTGAAACAATCCCTTCTTTCTTTGGCTGGTAACTTTTCCCCACCCTCCTGTCTATAAAAACCTTCCATTTTGTGCAATTCCTCAGAGCATCTATACTTGCTAGAGAGGATGCTGCCCAACTCATGAATCATTTATGTAATAAAGGCAATTAGATCTTCAAATTCATTTGGATGAATTCTGTTTTTTAACACTACTTAGAAGTATCTAACTTGGAGGAGGTCTTTCTTAGAATAAGTGATTACCAGAGGTAAATTTTATCTGAGTGACCTGTGTGTATGGCAGGGCAAACATCTAATCATCAGCCATCTGTTCTTCCTGCCCTATGAATTGTCCTCCTCCTTTTTTGAAGCCCCAGGTCCCTACGCATTCCCCTACCAGCTCAGAATATATACCTCATTTTACCTTTCTGTCTTTGAGCCACTCATGTATGTGAGGTTCCCGTACATATAATTTTCTTGTGTTAATTTGTCTTATTGTTGTTGGGCAATCCAGTCCAGGGAGATCTCCCTGTGGGCTAGGTGAGACCTCAAACTGGGAAAGGGTCCTTGACCCTGATGAGAAAGAATTCATGAGGACGTCCAGCAGGCACAAGCAAAGAGTAAGAGTAGTTTAATAAAGTAAGGTACACTCTCAAGGAGGGAGTGTGGGAATGCTCCAGAGGTGAGTGTTATGTCTGGATTGCAGTATCCTCAGAGACCAGAGACCCACAGGGAGACCGAGTCACGTATGCGAGAGCAAAGGGCGTTTATTACGGGCTTAAGCTCCGACTCCCAGCATTTCCACCTAGGTAGTGGAGGTGAGCTGAGAGCCCCGGACACAGGCGGGCAGGATTTTTATGGGCTTTGGGAAGGAGGAGTTACAGGAAACTGGGACATAGACACAGCAATCCAATCATAGTTACACAACATTATTGACGACAATTCCAGCCATACATATCATTTGGAGCATCCGTTACTTTTGGCGGGATCCAATCACAATATTTAAGGTATCTTTGAAATTAACCAATTACAGAGCGAACTTAGGGTCTTGTCTGATGACTAACAGGTTAACTTTTTTGCTTTTTGCTACAGGGTCTTATCTATATCTCCTGCCCGCAGACCCCATCCTCAGGAATGTAGGGAGGCTTTCGGCTTCTCCTGATTGGATGGCAAGAGGGTGGTTACATGCTTTGGGCAATATGTAACTACCTGATAGTTTCAGGGAGACTGAAACTTAGGCCTTCTAGTTTCTGAGGCTCCTTGAAGCCTGTCATGGCGTTAGTTTGGTTCTTTCAGTGAGCAGCATGGTTGGGATTGAATTGAGTGGTCTTATAGATGGAGTTTAAACAGGGGGTGGAATATTCATCCAGACAGGAGGGCTTTCCTTGGGATGGGAAGGGGATTTCTGAGAAATAGGGTGATGCCCTCTTTTAGTTCTTAGGGGGCTGTCTCAGAACTGTCATGGTGCCAAGGGGCATGACCTCAGTATGCTAAGGAGGGTATAATGTATTTTGAGGTGAAGTCAGGGTCAAATTCTCCATGTTGGAACTAGTCAGTTTTGACAGGTCTGATATCTATACCCTCACTCCCCACTCCCCACATCCTGCAAGAACATGTTACATAGAATGTTTAGAATATAAACAAGTTTCTAATGGAATGTAAACACAGGTCAACGTCCCCAGGCCCCTCCCTGCTCACATCTGGCTGTCTACCTACTATAACATTCTAGAGGTTCCAATGAGATCACCCTATTTCCTGGAAATTCCCTCCCTATTCCAAGAAAACCTCACCTATCCAGATGAATATCCCACCCCCCTGCTTGAATTCCAGCCATAATACCACCCACCCTAACCCCACCATGCTGCTCACCTCTGGGGCACATCCATACTTTCTCCTTGAGTGTGTACTTTGCTCTATTAAACTCCTCTTTGCCTGTACCTGCTCAGTCTGTTCATGAATTCATTCTCATCAGAGTCAAGAACCGTCTCCTGGCTTGAGATCTCACCTAGCATGCAGGGAGATCTCCCAGGATTGGATTTCCTGACAACATTATGCCAATTTAATTATTAGACCATCCAGAAGAACCATTGAAGGGTAGAGGAAAATTTTCTTCCTCAGAAATCTTCACCTACTCGTCTACCCGAAAATCTCCTAATTATACTTAAGTACCCAGTGTGTAATACCTCCTTTATGATGCTTATGTTCTTCATAGGATTAATCATCTGATTCCCCTGGGATGCCTGTGTTTCTCCTTTAACTCCTGTTCTCTTTTCTTGCATAGTATTGAGGTCTGGCAGGGACATGGGACAAGCATCATGATTAATTTTTCCTGCCTATGGTGAAAAATGCCGAGATATCAACAGTAGAGTAAGAACAGGAGGGATCCCATCTTAAGGCTAAGATTCCATTTTAAAAGCCAGGGAGTTAGGATGTTGAGACTTCTAACATTTTATGGTAATTAGCCAATAATCAACCCTATCTTAAGGTAGAGCAATAGTCCTAAATGATATGTTCCCACTGCTTGAGGGTAACCACTACCTTGGAGAAGAACAGGATCAAGAAATTCCTCCTGTTAAGTTTATCTTACAGAATATCTAGGGGACTGACTATGAATGGTGACATAATGTCTCTCACTGGAGACAGACGTCATGAGACTGATGCCAGGGTTCTTATTTGCGGAGTGGAAGAATGAACTTAGCAAACACCCAAGGTAGGAGAGCCAGGGTAGAGGCTTTTATTTAGAAATAAAGTGAGAGGAAAGAGCTCCTGGCTCATGCCAGGAGGGGACAAGAGAGCCCAGGGTGGTGCCTTGTCTAGGGAATTTATAGGCAGTCGAGGATTTTTGGGAACTGAGGGTTTAGGGTGTGGACTTGTACCACCTGCTGTGCCCTCAAGGTGGGCTGAGCTGTTGTCTGTTCACTAGGGCTGTTTACAGCGAAGTCACAGGTTATGCTGAGATACCCTTGCGGAACACTCAAACATCAAACATTCCAGGCCAAGTTGCTCCTGGCCTTTTGACCTTTAACTGATCTCACTGAAGATGTCTATATTCCTAGTCTGGTATCTTTACCCTAGAGAATTAGTGTGGTCTTGACTTTGCATAATGCTGAACACAGAGTTTCAATAGGGACTTTACATTGTTACATTGCTCTGACTGCAGATATCCTGCCTTGCTTTTTCCGGAGGCCCTTACCCTACTCTGACTACACCCACGGTCCCTGTCTCAAGACCACATGTCAAGCCTACTCCCCCTGGCCCTTTGCCCCATCCTTGAAATCCTTAACAGACAGAATCCTAAGCCTTTAAGTGCGCCTCCTCTCTGAAACTGCAAGTACTCCCCTTTCTTCAAGTGTGTATTTTGCCTTAAAGCCTTCTTACCATTCAACTTACTATGTTTTGTCTCTGTGCCCTTCCAGTGGTGTCTTTGTTACTTTGGTATTTCATTCTCTTTTCTAGACTTCAGCACAGTCTTCTTTCTCTCTGTCCTACCTCATACAAGGGCTACTGAGATCTCTGATTTGGGCTTGCAAGTTCACATCTTCTGGGTGACTCAGACAGGACTGCAGCTGTACAATCATGCTCTGTAGTAGCCTGCCCAAAAATCTCCATTCTTTGCCTTTGGGAAGTTCTCAGAGCATAATCTCACTCCATCTAATCCTGTGGCTCCCTCAAATCCTGGGGTGGTAGGGGCATAGTTCCCATGCCGTGCAGATTCAAGCGGACACTGGATGCCAGGTGACCCTGGCTTTCGGAGTTGGTAGGTATCTGCCCTATGCCGAGCAGGAGTTCAGTGAGCTTCCCTTTCCTCCCTCTGTTCTTCCTTGTTCTCTGCCGCCTGTACGGCAGCTGCCATTCACTACTACTCGCTTTAATGAACTCCTTCACTCCTTCTTTACTTTCACTCATCCAACCCGATTGAGAATTCTTTCTTGATCACAGAGTCAAGAACCCTACCCCATCCAGGTAGAGGTTTCATGTACTGCACAGGGAGAGACCTCCCCAGATGCAGCTGCCTGACAACAGTATAATTAATTAGTCTATTTCCTATACTAAACTAAGAGTTTTTGTGGAACAGAGCCCCTCCCCACCACATCCTATTCATTATTGCACTATAAAACCTGAAATCCCAATTTATTGTACTAGATTCATTTTAATTTGCCAGACCACACTGGGTGTTTGCCTTTTGCCATTTGAAGTGGTCACAGGGACACTCAATTTACTGCTGCTTCCTGTTGTTTCCAGCTGAAGCTTGACTCCTGGCTATTCTTCTCAATTTTTTAAAAAACCTTTTCCCCATGTGGAGGAAGTGAACCATTACTGATGAAATCTAGTGCTCATCGTTGTTACTTACAATGTTTCCCCTACCCCGGTGACCTCCTTCCCTTATTCTGTTTTGGAGCCAGTCACTTTACCTCTTCTAAAGTATCAGTTTTCTCCTCTATAGAGAGGGCACCCTTAAGTCAAATAGCCCTTATAAGAGAGTTATGTAGGGGAGGAAAAGTTATTTTTCTTCCACCCTTCTAAGTTCTTGGCTGAATCCCCGAAGAGGAGCAAATATGCCACCCCAAGGCACCCTCTTTGGCAGAAAGATTACCTCCAGCTAGTTATTTTTAAGCAATAGCCGACTTGGAGGAAGCTCTGAAAACAGAGTGGAAGTTACTTTTGTAGGAGACATTTTACATTATAAAGGGAAATCTCCATTTGTAAGGGTGTCACCCTTTCTGTACCAGAAGGAGAAAGATGACTAAATCTCTGGAAATTTTCATCAGTGAAGAAGGCAGTGATTTACATCTGCATAACAACCTTACGCTTGTTTACTGGGCTGTTCCTGGTCACTTCCTGTAATTGCCCACCCCTTCTAACATCTTTTGTTTTTAGCTGAAGATGGTAATTAATGAAGGGGCATCTCAGCCAAGAACATCGGGTGGTGGAGGGAAAATTATTTCCTCCCAAACCTACACCTCCCTTTGATAAAAGGAAGATGAACAAAAGAAAAATACATGTTTAATTACATGCATGCTTCCTGTATACATGGAAGACTTCCAGGAAAAATGAGTAACTCTGAAATGGCCCAAGCCACCACCTTAAATATCATCTTCAGCTAACGATAAAACAAAGATGTTTGGGGGGTGGAGAGTCAATTATGGGAGGTGACCAGGAAAAGCTCTGTAAACAAGGGTAATGTTGTTATGCAGATTTAAGTTGGGCCTTTTCCATTGATGAAGAAGTTTCTAGAGATTTAGAGTCTCACCCTTCTCTTCCTGGTACCAGGGAGACGACACCGTTACAAATGGAGATTTTCCTTATAAATGTAAATTTCCCAGAAGAGGGCAACTTCAACTATTTTCAGAGATTCTCCTCTGTTTGCAGTTTCTCAAAATCCTTAGCTCAAGGTAATCCTCCTGCCCAAAAGCATATTTTGGAGTAGCACATTCTGCTCCCCTTCAGGTACATTTTATTTTCCATTCCGTCCTGTTAAGAGTTCATTTCATTTAATCCTGCGTACTAGTTGTCAAAGTTCATCAATTGTTAGTAGAAACTAACAAGTTATTTCTTGTTAGTTATAAAAGTCAAATACCAGTGTGCCCCACTGGTGAATGTGTGTCCTTTTAGATTCTTATGTTTTCATTCTATGGAGATTTTAGAGGAGGGTGAGGTTAGCACAGTTTATAGCAATAAATGTTCCAAGTCCCCATTGCTTGTTTTTACTATCATTTTAATACAATGTTTGTGGTGTTAACCTTAAAAACAAACGGTCAGCTGTTTTAGCAGCAAAAAAAAAAAAGGCTTTGTTCAGGAATAGCAGAGAATTGCAATCTGGGGCATGCAAGCAACAGCAAAACCATAGGAATGTCCAGAGGAACAATCTTTTATAGAGGAAGGGGCCAAGATGGGAGGGGTTGTTCTAAGCAAAAAGTCCATTGAAGTAAACTGGGAATCTCATCTATAGTAGCCTCTCAGTGGCTGAGTTGTGGAATCTCTCACTGGCTGGGCTGTTGCAGGCGGGGTGAAGGAAGTCAGAAAACTTCTTTCTTCC
Organism: Smutsia gigantea; assembly: GCA_032199065.1. Taxonomy (NCBI): domain Eukaryota; kingdom Metazoa; phylum Chordata; class Mammalia; order Pholidota; family Manidae; genus Smutsia; species Smutsia gigantea. The sequence continues at coordinate 95,577 of JAVSCE010015737.1, read as the reverse complement.
ACCTGGGAAATTTTAGTAACTAAAACAGTATGGCGTCCATCCCTTCTGTGGAGTCAGATTCACAGGGCGCCATGGGTGTGAGAGCTCCCCCTGCAGGCCGCCTGATGCCATGTCAGTCAGCTTTCCCTTGAACTCTCACTGTGGTGAAAAAAATGAAGGGATCCTTTGGAGAAAAATCATTGGCAGTAAAAATATTCACTTTAAAATTCCACTTGGGGGGACTGAGTATATTCTACACTGATGAAATAGATGACATGCTTAAAATTAGTCTGTTGGGAACATAAGAATATGATTCTGGAAAGAATGCTTCATAATAGCAGGGACCTGGTCTTTGTCGTGCAATGCTATTTCAGTGCTTTGGTCAGTGCCTGATGCTTCTAGAAGCTCAACAAATATTTGGTGAATGAATAAATGAATGAGGTCGATAAGCCCATGTGGAGGAACGCTGGAGCTCCAAGAGCCTAGATATATCGGAGCAAATGAAAAAGAACCCTGAAGAGATGGGATCTTTGAGGCTCAAAATTGCCATCAGGATACTGCTTGGTGGTAATGCTTGATCTATAATGAAGATGCTCAGCTGCACCTAGACTATAGTCTTTCCGTGGTGGATATCCTCCAAATGTTTCTGGGATTGAAGGTTGTAACAATACTTTGTGGCCCTTTCATGTCCCTTTGTTGGCATGCTGCAGTTTTCTGTAGTAGTTTTGCCACAAAAAACGTCTCACTTACTGACAGCTGTTCCCTTTCTCATCTGCTCTTTATCAACATAGTAGCTTCCTGTACCCGGCAGGATGGGAAAAGTTGGTATCAGTACACATGAGTAACCCAAGTTATGCTGTATTAATCTTTCACTCTAACTTTACTCACATTTTAAATGATTTGCAGTTATTTCTTAAAGACCTATTTTATTTTCTCGTTGTGTTCCTATTAACCTGCCTGTCTGAGATTTTCTGAAGATTTGCTCTTTTGGCTGTTCTTCCAGGCTGGGGAATAGACAAATGACAATGTTGGGGCAATGAGGGAGAGAGAGGCCTTAAGATGTACTGTATAAATCATCTCAGCGAAAACTGGAAATGAAAAAAAGTGCTGCAAATAGGATTGATTCCTCTGGGCTTAAATTAGACTGGCAGTAACAGATTCTGCTGTGGGTTGAAGTCATTTTCTACTTTGGCACTACTCAGTCCGTGGGGAATGGTGGAGTCATGATTTAGCAACAAGATTCTGGGAGCAGGCCAGCATCTACATCTGTCCTGAACTGTAAGTGGACTGGAAAAATGCTTGAAAAAAAGCCAGAGGAGGGAGGTGAGGGAGAGCACAAAACCTTTCCCCTTAAAAAGGCTAGGAAAAATGACTCGATCAGTTACAAAAAGATGGATTTAGAGAAAACTTTTTATAAAAATAAAATGCATACAATTCTTTCTTCATCTGCATCCATTACATTTCTCTTTCTTTACAAGAATCATGAGACATAACATAAGAAAATCTGATCAGGAGAGATTAAAACATCATTTACCATACCTAGGATGAGCCAATGATTGAAGTTCAATGTCCTGATAACACCTTCCAGACACTCCACACACTTTTCATGAATTGCATGATGGATCTCTTTTCTCCAAATGGGTGATGACACAATTTTGTGGGAATCATTTGTTTTCTGTTTTTGTTTTTTGCATCAAGAGGTACTCTAACAATCGACAGTCATGAAGATCATAGGTAGGAGAGAGCATTGCTGATTCACTGGCAAGTTCTGAACCAGACTGGCTTGGGTTCAGAGTCCAACTCCATCATTTCCTGGCTGTGTGACTTCAGGCAAGTTTGCTCTGACCCTCATGTTGTCCTGCTTGTCCTGTGACGGGGATAGAAATATCTAACTCATACGGTTGTGTGAAGATTGAGTTTCTGGTCATATGGGAAGCATGGGGACTGTCAGCTTGCTTTCTCTCTGCGCTCTATGAGTTCCCTCTCCTATCTTACTGCCTTGCAGACACTGTTGCATATCCACAATCTTGATTTCCAGAGAAGGTATTTGTGTGTGCTTGGAGTTGATGAAATGAACTTGGCTTGTTTAAACTTAAAATTATTTTTTCTACCTAGCCAAGAGCAGCTAGAGAAATCAAGAGAGAAAAGCTGATGACATATATGCACAGAGGGAGAGTTTAAGTCTGCTTGGAGCAGTCACAACGGAGTTTTCAAAGAAGCTGGGGCAAGGATCAACTGGGCTATTTAGTCAAAATGCCAGATTCTTTTTGGGAAAACCTTCTGAAATGGCAAATTTCAGTAAGCAGCAAACACAAGATTCAAAATAATAGACATCATAGAAATAATTTCCACATGATTTAGAAACTTTTAATGTCATTTCTCAGAAAAGCACATTACATTTCCTAATCAATTACTAGGATGTATAAAGAATAAAATAGCTCTTAGAGGTACCGGGGTCCTACTCCACCTCTCTGCGTCATTGTTTCTTTACATAAAATGAGAGGATTGAAATGAAATTGATTGTTTCTAAGGCTCCTTTTAATCTAGAATCCTATGATTTTGTGCTTTGCTTAAACTGATATTAAAATTATTTTTACACTTCCTATATTAACAGCAAATAGCACAGCTATACTGATAACTTACATGGCATGCTGCAAGTTATTTACTCTATAGTTACCTTAGGAAGTAGTTACTATTATTCTCATTTTACAGATGAGGAAACTGAAGCTGAGAAAATTTAAGTAATTTTCCCAAGGCAATCCAGTTAGCAAATGGTGAAGCTCAGATTTAACTGGAACTCTGATTCTATCTCATGCTTTTAACCCAAACCTATATTGCCTCCTAGTTAAACACATTGCTTATTGACAATGGAATAAGAAGTTTTATTGGCAATGGAGAAAATTCAGTCTTGGTGAAAAACATTCTTTTAAATAAGTGGTGAACTGAATAATAATACTGGAACTGGGACATTTGTCAGTGCTTCGGACGGTGAGTCCTGTGGCTGGGCAATTTTTTTGCTTTGGCCGCTGCTCTCCACGTATAATAAGAATTGAGTACATGTTCATCAAGTGAAATGTATATTGTATAACTTCACTATAAATCATTATAAAGGTTTTGAAGGCTAGAAGCAACTTTATAGTTCATTTTAACCTGCCTCCCCCCTCCCGCCTTCCACTCCACTACTTTATCAAGGAAGGAACTGAAATTCAAAAAGGGGAGAAAGGGAGATGTGATTTAGCACACAGGGCTCCTAATTCACAATCAGAGGAGCTTCCCCACTCTGCTGTCCTAGGCAGTCTTTGCTCCCTGACAGCGTTCACAGGCTGTAAAGCCCACCTCCTCTCCAGCTGAGATGCTCACATCTCTGGTTTACAGCTTCAACTGTTTTTGCCCATTATCCACCCTTGAAACAGGCTGAGGGCATTGCCGGAAATGCCAGCTGGCATGGCAAAACCCTCCCTTGAGGGAGGACTAATTTTGCCTGACCTTGGAGAATTTGTTTGCCTTTTTTCAGCTGTGTCTGTTAGGCAGGAAAATAGATATGAGCGGGGTGGAAAGAAAAAAGGCCAGAAAGTCCACTAAAAAAGACCCCAAATTAATCAATTAAAGCTCAAAAGACCAAGAGCAACTTGGCCTCGAATGTTTGAGTATTTCCCAGAAAAAGGAAGGTACCTCAGCATAGCCCATGTCTTTGTTGTGTTAATCCTGCACACCCAGCTTACTTTCTTTACCTGTACGCTGTTTTTTTTCTCCTTCCGGCCCTAATTAAGTAGTTTGTAACACAGGCAACTAATTTAGCATGCAGGCCCAGCCATAAACAACAGTGAAAGGCAGGAAGGATTCCATCTTAAAGATTGTATTTTAATACCCAGGAAGTTAAAATGTAAGATTCTTAACTTACTCTTTAGCAAACAGACAATAACTCAGCCCACCTTGGGGGCTGGGCAGGCAGCCTGTTTGATCTGCTCCCAGACCAAGAGGCCGGTATCCCAGGGAGAAATCAGAGCAGGAACTTCCTTGTGTTAATTCTAAGTATTCAGAGACCACTTAACAAGTCTGCACCCCCAGCCCTTAGTCACATTCCTAAAAAATCCTTAAAAGGGGGGACCCCCAACCTTTCGGGTGCTCCTCTTTCTGAGGTTGCCCGCACTTTCCAAGTGCGTAACCTTTTAAGTTTAAACTCTTTTCAACCTTTCAGGAGGCACGCCTCTCTCTGAGGTGGCCCACACTTTCTAAGTATGTAACCTTTTAATCTTAAATTTTCTCTCTCCAACCTTTCAGGGTGCCTCTCCTTGCTGAGGTTGCCTGCTGCACTTCTCTCTTTAAGTAACTTTAAATAAAACTTTTACTCTGCTTCACTACTGTGTCTCTGCCCTTCAATTCTTTGTCGTGGCAGTGACAAGGACCCAGGAAAATACACAACGCTCCCCCAACGTGTCTGTACCAGTATGGCTGGGTCAACAAGGGCCAAGAGGATGTTTCACCATCTGCCTGTTAGTGGGGAACCGGCCTTCCTGCTCCTCTAACAGGGTTTTGGAAGGCTTGGTGGCTCAGAGCCAGCCCACTGAGGCACTCCTCCTTGGATTGCATGCTGCCGAAGGAAAGGAAGCCCGGTGCAGAGCTCCAGAGCCGAGACGGTGACAGATGGCTTCTGTACAACTGCAACAGCAAGTGTGAGCTGAACACAACTGCAGCACTGTTGCAAACTTTCACCTAGATACATGTTACCACATTTGAACAGTCAACTGAGAAAGGGGAGTCAGCTTTTAAAATCTTTGCCAACGTTATAAATGAAAAATGTTTCTGTTCCTCCTGAACACTTAGCTTAAACCAAGATAAGCTAACAATGGTTCATGGACAATCAGATGTGTTTCCAGATACAGACAATCTCCCTTGACCATTTTTGCATATGTGAGCTTTGTTTTTCTTGTTAATTACACAAAAAGCCATGATGCCATCCTAGCCTCTGTCATGACAGTTTGCAGATGACAATACTCACTCTTGAGCAGATAAGGCTTTCTCTTTTTTCTCTTTTTTGCAGAGAACAAAAGTGGTCAAAGTGGTCATTCTGCTTTTTGCACTTGTGATAAGGAGTATTTCCAACAATTGTTCATTTCTATGAGTATCTTAGATGTACTGCTGGGAAGGTCAGGATAAATGTAGCAATGTTTTGATAAGAAGGAAATGTATTTTGTGTTTCATAGAAAGTAGAGGTATCATTGGCATATATATTTTTTTCACCTGCTGGTTAAAATCAACTTGAAACATTTTGGTGGAATTACTTAGAAGATGTTAGAGAGGAGTGTAGCATTCTGGTTAGTGAGATGGCTTCCATAATGAGGAGTGTAGTAGGGCCAGGTTGTTTTACTAGCCTGAGGTGCTTAAGAGAATTATTTACTGGTCTTTATATTCCTAACTACTATGGCAATGCCGGAGAATATGTTTTACGCAGAATTTAGTATTTCTCATGAAGGTTTGTAACTGATCTCAGGACAAAAGCAAGGATGGTGAAAGAGAGAAAAAGAATTTCTTTATGTTTCTTTTCAAAGAAATGGAGATGATCAGATGAATCTCAATTTTTAAAAGTCTGGTAGTTGTATTTTAAGTTAACCAGTGTAATGTTACCTAACTATACTTTTCCTAATACTTGAAAAATCACCTTTTATAAAAATATATACACTATATTTCTGAAGTATGCATAGTTTATCATTTAGATGAGAAATGTTTGCAAGTCATAATATTTTATTCAATATTGATTGTTTACTCTCTGTATAGGCAGAAAACTTTTTCTATAATTGCAGTGAGGAAATAAAATCCTAAGGAAAATGATTTTATGTCTGTTTTAAGATTTTGGCTTTTCGTATGTTACAAGACCCCAATATAATGCAAATGTTATAGCTAAAAACTTAGCTTGAAGCAGTGCAGTGTGCTGTAATGGACAAAGGAGGCCAGTCAGTGGATCTGGATTCTGAACCCAGCTCTGTGACCAATGAGGTAACTTTGAATAATCCAATACCTGCCCTAGGTCTTAGCCTTCTGATCTGTAAAATGTGGGATTTGGACTTGTTGATCCCTTCCAGGCCATAGAGTTTCTGATTTTATTTGTGATTTTGAAAATGTAGTTTAGCAAGGTAATGTCAAATTTGCTGGTGTCAAATCTACCAAAAGCAAACATCATTTTGCAAAGTATCTCTTTGTAGAAGTAGGTTGTGTCCAGTTCTTTCCCTTCTCTTTTTGGCAGAGATATTCCCATCACTTGTCACGTGGCATAGATGGAAATACGGTTTTCCCCTTTCCTTTCCTTTCTAACAGATATCTTCGCTTGAGAGAGGAAATGGAAAAGATGCAACGTTGGAGAAAGCCGAATTATCCTACGGAAGCAGGCACAAGAATTACCCAAGGAACGCAAAGAATGAGGAACAAGAGAATTGAGAAAGAAGGCTGGGGTGGTGAGTGTTCAGCTGACATTGGAAAAAAGGAAAGGAAAACTGGGTGTTCACTAAGGAAGATGTTTATGAAGATTTGCTCTGTGTTGTGCAATGAAATTCTTTTTTTGGTGCCTCTTCATGAGACCCAGAGTTCAGGTCTATGTAATTCCTCATTGCTCCAAATCCAAAGAGCAGCATTCAGTCTTCCCTGTAGACATGACAGTGTGATGTACCCGGACAGGAGGTGTTCCTGTTGTTTTCACATTAGACTTAATGACCTAGAGAGGGCTCCTTCAACTGTAGCCGTCACTCATAATATAATGCTAGTAAAAATCAGAAAACAGACCATTTATAATGTGTCAGCCCCTTCACACATATTTTCTCAAATATTTTTAATGACTCAGTGATGTAGATATTTTTCCCCCATGTAAAGGTCTGCCTCTGGAAAGCTGGGCATGTTTATCTTAAGGCATTGCTGATCTTCTTTGAGGAGCATCTCAAAAAAATACTGAATGAAATGTGCACAATTTTGCGTATTTCTGCAATAACCTCAGCCTTGCTATAGGTTCTTTGCTGGATTAAAAATCAGGTTAATTTGAATTATGTTAACATCACATTGTTAGAAATAAATATATTAACTGGTGTTAAACCTTTAAACATACTATGCATAAAAAGTATGAATGTATTCTTCCAGACTAAATATTTAATGAATATTTGAATGATGAAAACATAAATTTGCATAAATATGATGCTAAAGTGAAAGTTAGTCATTCTTATATTGAGCATGCATAGCAAAGGCCAAAGCAAAGCTTCTAAAAGAATATGAAACTTGGTTCCCCCTTTGTATGAGGTTACTCAGTAATTGGTGCAGTTGAGAATAGAACCTGGTCCCCTGACCCCCAGGCTTGGTCTGATTTTTTTTTGGATGGACTGACCCTCCAAGCAAAAAAGACCTTCCTCAGTTCTCACTCTTTGACCATTTTATCAGCAACCTCTAAAATTAAAAATTCAACCATTATTACACTCTGTGTTCCCATTCAGTGCCTAGGATGAATTCAAGCTTTTCTGGATGCTGAAATGATCAGGGGCATCATAAAAAGCTTCAAGCTCCACAGAAGTGCTCGAGCAACTCTGACCTCCCCTCAGCTCACACGGGCTTGGCTTATTCCTTCAAAGAGAAAGAAACCAAGAGGCAGATGTACTTAATAATCCTTTGGTTCTCTATGCCCAGTACACACATGGTGCCCTCTGCTGGCAGAGTGGAGCATTTCCAGAAAGGAGATGGAGAATTTGATCGCTGATGGCTTCGGTATTGGACAAATCATTCCATAGCACACACTAAGATTTTCCAGCTCCATGAGCTTTATTTGAATTAAAGGTAAAAAAATATGTACTTTTATTTTCAATTTAAGAGGCAAGTTGCTATGGCGATCCAAAATACTTTACAGTAATTCCTTTTATATTATATATTTGATCATATTATCTTTTCAGACATTTTTTAATATATAAGGACAAGGTTAATCACTTGTGAAGTTTAAAAGTCATCACAAAATTATCTTCAAAGGAATTTCCTTAGTGTGCTGTTAGTATAAAGTTCATAATAGCCAAGATATTTATATTAAGAGCATGAACTCAAGTCATTAAATAAAAATAAAAGAACATTTCTTAAGTAGGTGTTAAAGAAGAAGGTGCACCAAAAATAGGCACTATACATACTTTCCAAAAGGAAATAAGCTATACTTTTAGGCAATGTCTTCCTTTAAAATTGTATAGATTTACCAACAATCTATAGCAGGATGTTTGATGTCGAGATGCTATTGCGGTGAGATGACTGGGGTAATGGCATGCAGAAAAGCTTGTGTGAAATGTGAAGAAGATAGAAAGCCATCAGTCCAAAATTAAGATTTGCAATAATAGTTGAATGATACCTGAAAGTCTTGGAGTTTCTCCATCTAATTAAAAAATACAAATCTATGTATATTACTCTACTGGAGTCAGGTTTTGAATCGTATTTGTTGTGTAGAATCTCCACCTTTAAAATGGCTTTTTAAATTTTCAACACAGGCAGATATTTTACTTTTGTGCCTTTTTATAGGCTGGCTATGTATCATGAAGCTTATTTATAAGTAAGAAGTTTACCTATAATAAATAGCTGATCAGTCCCGAGAGCCGACTGCTTATCCTAATCCTTACTGTAAAGTGGATACATTCTAGATATGGGCTGTTTACCATATAAATATTGTACTTTTAAAAAGGGCAATCTTAAGAATTCCCCATGTTTCATCACATTGCATAGCTGAAATTCATCACCTCCTATAAAAAGTGTTTTTGTTCAAGCAGAATTGGGCTCCCATCTTCTTCAGTGTCCCTCTATTGTACTGCATAAATGCATCTACAAATTTATTGTGCACATGCGTTAAACCTTTAAGTAGTTACAGTTTTAACTCTTAGTTCTAAAGTAGCATCTTTGCCATATACAAAAGTAGTTCAGGTCTGTTGCTGAAGGGTGTCCACACATGCTCAACTCCTTTCTCCATTGCTTTATACAGAGCAAACGCCTGTGACTGTTATGAACATTACCTCCAACAAATAGATCTAAGTCTTCAGTTTCTTCTGTTTTCTTTTCAAATACATCACATTCTGTTTGTAAATCTGCAGCATTCCCTTCAATATATGAACATTCTTAGGATCTATATCAATATGCTTAAAAAAGTTATTCCACACTTAAGAGTGGTTGCTTTCTGGATGAATGTTGGGAAATCCTACATATTCATCCATGTTCAACATCTTCACATATTAAAAAAAAAAAAAAGGTCTCCATTCTTGTGGTATTCTATTGGGTTTTTTATAAGATACTAATGGTATGTGTTAGTACACCCAGCAGATTGACCAACTCTTCCAATTCTGGGGCAGCAGAAACCCCCAAGAGCTTTTTCAGAGAGAAAAGTCACCTGTTTTATCTTGCATTACTAAATACTCAACTGTGATGTTTTCATTCTTCTTGCTTGGAAAGAGAGCTGTGAATGACCATTTGCACAGCCCTAGCATCTGAACTTGTGACTGTTTACAGAGTAACTCTGGTAATGCTACAATTTTAGATGCAATGGCCTGGATGCCATTCTACACAAAGAAATAGATGCCAAATTTTTTTTTTAATTAAACTACTCTGTTCTTCTCAGTCAGAATAATTTCCTAGTTCTTTTGTGCTCCTGCAGACACGTATTAGTATAGCCGAAGATGATGAGTCATTTGACAATGAACCAGATTTGAGAGGCAATCTGCCTGTCATTTATTGATAGTGCAGCAAAGTAACAATACTGTGTATTTTCCTTTCATGGTGTCATTGTCAATAGAGGCCTGAAATTATCCCACAGCCAACCACCGAGGACAACTGTGTTTTGGGGTATGAAGAATTTGGCACAAACAGCCTGACGTCACAGCATGGTATGAATTGCTTTTATCTTTTTATTTCCCATGAATACTATGAACTTTCTTAAAAAAGGGCTGTCTTTATCTATGTAAAATATTCTAAGTCAAGGGTCTGACCACCACACATAGAGGATGACCTAGAATGCAAGTTCATTTTCAAACACTTGCAACTGGGGCAAGGGGGGGGCTCCTTTTTTCTCCTTTGGCACCCTGGCCAACCTTCCTAAAACACTTTATTGAATTTCCTCAAAGCAAGGTAAAACAAAAGCCTTTTATGTTGCCACATATTTTTAAACCAATGGCTTCGTTTGCATAGTTCTACGTATTGAGTAATTAAGAAGAAAAAAGATTATTCGCTTTGAGAGGAGAATTCTTTTTAAAATGTGGTTGCAAACTTTGTAAAATACAGCAGATTATGAAAAAATATTAGATGTCTTTTCAATGAAAAACAACAATTAAAAATGATTAAAGCATAATATAGACACTAATCATTTTAGAATTAATATTCTATGTGACATCTATGTATTAGGTTTCAGTGAAGTGAAAAATATTTTGCAGAGATGGCAATATGCCACCCATTATATTTTATTCATGCTTTTTACAAAGTATGTGATATCTTTGAAGACAGAACAGAGGAATGGAAGCATATGTTTTAAAAAATGACCTTTGGCAACTACAACCATCATATATGCTGAAATTTGGCTTGTCTACTATTGTTAAAGGGCTCAGGCAAATTTAAGGCCTTACAACACTTATGAGTCTTACACATTAGAATAAATATTCAGACAAAAACTTAATAATATTAATAAAAATAAAAGGTTCTTTGTCTCAATTTCTTTATTTGAAAAAGTCTCCTCAAAGCTAGAAGCACATTATTAAAAATTGCAACCCAGGTACAAAAATCTGATAACAACTCAGAATATACCTACTGCAAGGGAACTAAGGCATGGCTTGTCAAACCCTTCAGTAGGTTAAAAAATCAGCTAGAAAAAATTTTAGCAACCTTGCTAACAGCATCTTTCAGAGAGGCAAGCCGAAGTGGCTTACAGATCATACCATTATTCCTATGGATCGTATTTTGAACTTTCACTAAATGTTGTAGCTTGGTTCTTTGTGGTTAGGTATGATCTACAGGGACCTGTACTGATTTTAATCTCTATTTTATTTTTTTAATAAGTAAATGACCAGGCTGAGTTATTTTAAACATTTTAATTCTGTGGCTTCAGTTTTGTTTTAAGTGCAGTGTTTCCTACTGAGAAACACCTGAGAGAAGGTAACTAACAGGTTTAAAAGAAATTATGTTGAATGAAGTACTTTTCCCAAGGTTTTATTTGGGGTCCTCATTAAATTGGTGGAATGTCAGGCAGTGTCACCTTCTAATCCAGTTCACTTGACTCATTCTGGAGACCAGAAACACCTTTTTCTGAAAAATTTGCATGAAACTTCAGTCTAGTCCGAGGCAGACATGTAGGCTGTGCTGTAATATTGTTATGATGTGTGATAGTTTATAAAACATTTCCACATTTGTAAATCCACTTGATTCTCATAACAACCCTAAAGTCGTGAAAAAGACACTGTTGTCCCTGTTTTATAAGGTTCAGGAGGTAACCTCACATATCCAAGGACCCAGAGCTGTTAAGTGGTGGAGGCTGGCTTTGAGCTCCATGAGCTCCAAGATTTTGTGGCTCCAAATCTCAAGCTCTTTTTACAACCTTAGAGTAAAATGTGCTAGATCCTTTTTTCTTTTTTTTGGTCTTTGTTTTATTGAGTTATAATCGACATAACATCCTGTTAGTTTCAGGTGTACAACATAAATGTTTCAAGATTTGAATACATTGTGAAATCATCACCACAAAAAAATCTAGATCCTTTAATAAGCAAACCTCCTGCTCCCAGCATCTCCCCCACCCCACCAAACCCTACTCTTGGGCCCAAGTGGTGGCTCCTGGGTCGCAAGGAAATGGAGAAAAAACAGAGGCTAGTCTGAGCTCATGGTGCTCGTTGGCATTTTGGCAGCTATGTTTGTGCTGTCACAGTTTTACCTTAAAGAAGTAAACTTTAGTAAAGTTTAAATAGATTAAAAGCATCTGTTGCCCAATTACTTCTGATTATTCCATCACCTTGGCAACCCATATGCCAAATAAGCAAAAGTTTATCAGGGAAGATCACAAGAAAGTGCCAGCAAATGCAGCCTCGATTCTTAGTTCCAAAGTCTCCCTGCTTCCTGGCATCTTGTGACATTCAGCTCTTGCCATGAACACTGGAAAAGTCCCAGATGGATCCTAATACTCCCAACATTTGGCACCAAAGGTTGTACTGGATTTTTCCATGACTTTTCCTATATCTAGTTCTCATAGCTGAGAACAATCCTAGCATTACATAAATGCTACTGGTAAAAAAAGAAAGAAAGAGAGACAGAGAGTGAGAAAAGAAGGACAGATTTAATAGACTGCACAGATTTCAAAAAGGATTGCTAGTTATCACTTAATGGTCCTTATCATAGTGATGAAAAACAAATAAAATTTATTGAGCATTTAAAAATGCCACAGCTTTGCATGCATCCTGTCATTTAATCCTCGTAGCCACTTCATGACACGTCTTGTTCTTATCTCCATTTTACAGTTGAGGAAACTGAGATCTAGAAAGTTAGAGTAGCTCACCCAAGGTCACTTCATTTATAAATTATAAGGCTGAAATTTTCACCAAGACTCATAGTGGCATGTTGTTCCTACAAGTGTTGTCTGGGGAGGCAAAAGGAAGGACATGTGGGCCAAGTAGTGGTTGAAATAACCCCTGACTTTCTTCCTTAAGTCTAAACCTGGTTTCATTTATATAAAACTTCTAGAATCTGATAGAAAACACAGAAAAAATAACACAGTTTGGACTGTACTACAAAGTAGTTTCTTTGCACTGCAAAAGTGGGTAAGAGTAGATTGCTTTTTATATTATTTTTAGACATGTTTATCTTTTTGTGTTTTTGCTTTAATACAGAAAAGAGGGCTGATCGTTTTCATGGGTGGCCTTATTTTTGTGTCTAAAAGGCTCACAAATACACATATGTTATTTCTTCATTCATTTTGACCTAACAGTCATGTTGGGGATTTTTGTCATGTAAAGCTAATGACACAGAAATAACTGTTTGTCCTGTGGACACTTGTGATTCAGGGGAGAATCTTCCAATCCTACGAAGAAATTTAAAGAGGAAGGGTGGCCTCTCATGTACAAGATTTGATGGATTGCCTTTCTCTTATTTGATGCTGTACAAGAGCAGAAAAGATAGCTGGCTGAAAAATAGTTACGGATACCCAACATGGGATATCTTTTGGGTGCCCATACTTGGGACTTTTTCACATCATAGGAGAAAATAAAAACAATCAAAGAAACAAACAATACTGTATAACTGAATTCCCTTATTTTTCCTTCATATAAAAACACTTTAATTTAAAATTAATTTATTAGTATAATGTTTATTCACTGTATACATTCATTCATAGTTTTTTTTAGCGTATATAGTAGATTTTATTTTTTCAGAGCAGTTTTGAGTTTATAGCCAAATTGAATAGGAAGTACAGATATCTCCTATATATTCTCCAGCTTCTCTCACGTATAGCCTCCTCCATTATTAACATGCGCCCCCAGAGTGGTAAATTCATTACAATTGATGAATTTACCTTGATACATCATTATCACTCAAAGCCCATGGTTGACACTAGGGTTCACTTGTGGTGTACATTTTTTGGGTTTGGACAAAGGTATAATGACACCTAGTCACCTTCATGGTAACATACAAATTAGTCTCACTGCCCTCAAAATCCTCTCTGTTTTGCCTATGCATCCCTCCTTCCCTTCCCCCATCCCAATCTCCGGCGATCACTGAACGCTTTACTGTCTCCACAGTTTTGCCTTTTCCAGAATGTCATACAGTTTAGTCATAGAGCATGTAGCCTTTTCAGATTGGCTTCTTTCACTTAGTAATATGCATTTTAGTTTTCTTTATGTCTTTTTATGGCTTGAGAGCTCATTTCTATTTGTCACTGAATAATATCCCATTATATGGATGCACCACAATTTATTTATCCATTCAGCCACTGAAGAACATCTTCGTTGCTTTCAAGTTTGGGCAATTCTGAATAAAGCTGCTATAAACATCTAAATGCAGGTTTTTGTGCAAGTTTTCAACTCCTTTGGGTAAATATCAAGTTAAATATCCAATTATTGCTGGATCTTATGGTGACAGTATGTTCAGTGTTGTAAGGAACCTTCCAACTGTCTTTCAAAGTGGCTGTACAGTTTTGCATTCCCACCAGCAATGAATGAGAGTTCTGGTTGACCCCTCCACCTTTTCTAGCATTTTGTGTAGTCAGTTTTCCAGATTTTGACCATTCTAATAGGTGTCTAGTGGTATCACATTGTTCTTTTTATTTTTATTGCACTGATGATATATGATGTGGAAAATCATTTTGTGTTTGTCATTTGTATGTCTGTTTTGGTGAGATGGTTTGTTTTTTAATTGGGTTATTTTCTTGTTGACTTTTAAGAGTTAATTGTATATCTTGGATAATAGTCTTTTATCAGATATATCTTTCACAAATATTTTCTCCCAGTTTGTGGCCTGTCTTTTCATTCTCTTGACAATATCTCTCACAGAGCAGAAATTTTTAATTTTTAATGAAGTCCAGTTTATCAATTATTTCTTTCATGGATTGTGCTTTCAATATTGTATTTAAAAAGTCATCACCAAATCCCTTGTCATCTTAATTTATCCTGTTATCTTCTAGGAGTGTTATAGTTCTGTGTTTTTCATGTAGGTCTGTGATCCATTTTGAATTTAGTTTTTGAGAAGGATGTAAAGTTTTTCTAGGTTCATTTTTTCACAGGTGGAATGTCCAGCTGTTCCAGCACCTTCTGTTGCTCCAATGTATGGCCTTTGGTCTTTTGTCCAAAAATAAGACACTTATATTTATGTGGCTCTATTTCTGGGTTTTCTATTCTGTTCCATTTTTGTCTATTTTTTTCACCAGAATCGTACTATCTTTATTACTGTAACTTTACATTAATTCTTGAAGTCAGGTAGCGTCAGTCCTCTGGTTTTGCTCTTCTTCAATGCTATGTTGACTATTCTGGGTCTTTTTCCTCTTCATATAAACTTTAGAATCAGTTGTTGATATTCACAAAATAATTTGTTGAGGTTCTGAATGGGAGTCTATTGAATCTAAAGATCAAATTGGGAAGAATGGACATCTTGGCATTGTTGAGTCTTCCTACTTATGGACATGGAATATCTCTCTACTTCTTTGATATCTTTCATCAGAGTTTTGTAGTTTTCTTCATACAGTATTCGTACTAAGTTTTGTTAGATTTATACCTAGGTATTTCATTCTTTTTTTTTTTAGTGCTAATGTAAATTGTATTGTGTTTTTTCATTTCAAATTCCACTTGTTTATCACTGGTATATAGGAAAGTGATAGACTTTTGTTATGTTAACTTTGTATTCTGCAAAATTGCTTTAATTGCTTATTAGTTCCAGAGTTTTTTGTTGATTCCTTGGGATTTCTACATAGAAATTGTTCACAATTGTCGTCTGTGAACAAGGACAGTTTTATATTTTCCTTCCTTATCTATGTACCTCTTATCTCCTTTCCTTGTCTTATTGTATTAGCTAGGACTTCTAGTAAAAGGTTGAAAAGCAGCAGTAAGAGTGTATGTCTTTGCTTTGTTCCTGACCTTAGTGGGAAAGTTACAAGTTTCTCACCATTAAATATGATGTTAGCTGCGGGATTTTTGTAGATATACTTTAATAAATGAGAAAATTCCCATTTTTTCCTAGTTTACTGAGAGTTTTTATCATGAATGAATGTTGGGTTTTGTCAAACTTTTTTTCTGCATCTACTGATATGATCACAATTTTTTCTTGATATTCCTGTTGATATGATGGATTACATTAATTGATTTTTGAATGTTCAACCAGGCTTGCATACCTGGAATAAGTACCACTTGGTTGTGGTGTACAATGCTCTTTATATGTTGTTGAATTCAATTTTCTAATATTTTTGTTGAGGATTTTTGCATCTATATTCATGATACATCGGTCTCTAGTATTCTCTCCTTGTAATGTCTTTGGTTTTGGTATTAGTGCAATGCTAGATTTATAGAATGAGTTAGGAGGTATTTCCTCTGCTTCTATCTTCTGAAAAAGATCATAGAAAATGGTATCATTTCTTTCATAAGTGTTGATAGAATTCACCAGTGAACATATTTGGGCCTGTGTTTTCTGTTTTAGAAAGCTTTTTGGTTTTTTACCAGCAAAAATGGATTTATTCAGGAATAGCAGAGAGTTGCAATTCGGGACAAGCTTGGCAAGACCATAGGCAAATCTGGAGAACAAAGGTGAGGAACACTCTTTTATAGAGGAAAGGGAGTGCTGGAAGGGCTATTTTTTTTAATTAACATATCATTGATATACAATCTTATGAAGGTTTCACATGAACAACAATGTGGTTTCAACATTCATCCATATTATCAAGTCCTCACCCCCCCCCCATTGCAGTCACTGTCCATCAGCATAGTGAGATGCTATAGAGTCACTACCTGTCTTCTCTGTGCTGTACTGCCTTCACCATGACCTACCTATATTGTGATTGCTAATTATAGTGCCCCAAAATCCCCTTCTCCCTCCCTCCACACTGTCCCTCACCAGCCTCTTCCCTTTGGTAATCACTTGTCCTTTCTGGAGTCTGTGAGTCTGCTGCTGTTTCGCTCCTTCAGTTTTGCTTTGTTGTTATACTCCACAAATGAGTGAAATCATTTGGCACTTGTCTTACTCTGCCTGGCTATTTCACTGAGCATAATACCTCTAGCTCCATCCATGTTGTTGCAAATGGTAGGATTTGTTTTCTTCTTTTGAATGAATAGTATTCCATTGTGTATATGTACCACATATTCTTTATCTGTTCATCTATTGATGGACACTTAGGTTGCTTCCATATCTTGGCTATTGTAAATAGTGCTGTGATAAACATAGGGGTGCATATGTCTTTTTGAATCAGGGATCGTGTTTTCTTTGGGTAAAGTCCTGGGAGTGGAATTCCTGAGTCAAATGGTATTTCTGTTTTTAGATTTTTGAGAAACCTCCATATTGCTTTCCACAATGGTTGAACTAATTTACATCCCCACCAACAGGGTGGGAGGGTTCCCCTTTCTCCGCATCCTCGCCAGCTTTGTTTGTTGGATGTTGACCATCCTAATTGGTGTGAGGTGATATCTCATTGTGGTTTTAATTTGCATTTCCCTGATGATTAGCGATGTGGAGCCTCTTTTCATGTGCCTGTTGGGCATCTGAATTTCTTCTTTGGAGAAATGTATGTCCAGATCCTCTGCCCATTTTTTAATCGGGTTATTTGTTTTTTGGGTGTTGAGATGTATGAGTTCTTTATATATTTTGGTTGTTAACCCCTTATCAGATAAGTCTTTTACAAATATATTCTCCCATATTTTAGGAAGTCTTTTTGTTCTGCTGATGGTGTCCTTTGCTGTACAGAAGCTTTTTAGTTGGATATAGTCCCATTTGTTCATTTTTGCTTTTGTTTCCCTTGCCCAAGGAGATATGTTCAGGAAAAATGTTTATATGCAAGAGATTTTTGCCTATGTTTTCTTCTAAGAGTTTTATGGTTTCATGACTTACATTAAGGTCTTTGATCCATTTCAAGTTTACTTTTGTGTACGGAGTTAGGCAATAATCCAGTTTCATTCTCTTACGTGTAGCTGCCCAGTTTTGCCAACACCAGCTGCTGAAGAGGCTGTCTTTTTCTCATTGTATATTCATGGCTCCTTTATCATATATTATTTGGCTGTATATATGTTGGTTTATATCTAGGCTCTCTATTCTGTTCCATTGATCTGTAGGTCTGTCGTGCCAATACCAAATTGTCTTGATTACTGTGGCTTTGTAGTAGAGCTTGAAGTTAGAGAGAGTAATCCCCCCAGCTTTGTTCTTCCTTCCCAGGACTGCTTTGGCTATTCGGGGTCTTTGTGGTTCCATGTGAATTTTAGAACTATTTGTTCTAGTTTGTTGAAGAATGCTGTTGATATTTTGATAGGGATTACATTGAATATGTAAGTTGCTTTAGGCAGGGTGGCCATTTTGACAATATTAATTCTTCTTATCCATAAGCAAGGGATGTATTTCCATTTATTGATGTCTTCTTTAATTTCTCTCATACGTGTCTTGTAGTTTTCAGGGTATAGGTCTTTCACCTCCTTGGTTACGTTTATTCCTAGGTGTTTTATTCTTTTTGATGCAATTGTAAATGGAGCTGTTTCCCTGATTTCTCTTTCTGCTAGCTCATTGTTAGTATATAGAAATGCAACAGATTTCTGTGTATTAATTTTGTATCCTGCTACTTTGATGAATTCAGTTATTAGGTTGAGTAGTTTTGGGGTGGATTTTTTAGGGTTTTCTATGTACAATATCATGTCATCTGTAAACCATGACAGTTTAACTTCTTCCTTACCAATCTGGATGCCTTTTATTTCTTTGTGTTGTCTGATTGCCTTGGCTAGGACCTCCAGAACTATGTTGAATAAAAGTGATAAGAGTGGGTATCCTTGTCTTATTCCTGATATTAGAGGAAAATCTTTCTGTTGACTGTTAAGTATGATGTTTGCTGTGGGCTTGTCATATATGGCCTTTATTATGTTGAAGTACTTACCCTCTATACCCATTTTGTTGAGAGTTTTTATCATGAATGGATGTTGAATTCTGTCAAATGCTCTTTCAGTATCTATTCAGATTATCATGTGATTGTTGTCCTTCTTTTGTTGATGTGGTGTATGATGCTGATTGATTTTTTAATATTGTACCATCCTTGCATCCCTGGAATATATCCCACTTGGTCATGATGGATAATCTTTTTGATGTATTTTTGAATTCAGTTTGCTAATATTTTGTTGAATATTTTTACCTCTATGTTCATCAGGGATATTTGTCTGTAATTTTCTTTTTTTTGTGGTGTCATTGCCTGGTTTTAGTATTAGAATTATGTTGGCCTCATAGAATGAGTTTGAAAGTATTCCCTCCACTCTTACTTTTTGGAAAACTTTAAGGAGGTTGTGTATTAGCTCTTTTCTAAATGTTTGATAAAATTCAGTGGTGAAACCATCTGGTACAGGAATTTTGTTCTTAGGTAGTTTTTGATTACCAATTCAATTTCATTGCTGGTAATTGGTCTGTTCAGATTTTCTGTTTCTTCCTGGGTTAGTCTTGGAAGGTTGTTTTTTTTTTAGAAAATGTCCATTTCTTCTAGGTTATTGTTTTGGAAGGATTTTTATTATTGATTTATTCATCTAATAGATATGGGCCTATTCAGATTGTCTATTTCAGATTGTGTGAGTTTTGGTAAATTATGTCTTTCAAGGAATTGGCCTACTATCAAATCTGTAGGCATAAAATTGTTCATAGTATTCTTTATTATTCTTTTAATGTCTATAGGATCTATATTGATGTACCCACTTTCATTTCTGATATTAGTAATTTTTGTTCTCTCTTTTTTTTCTTGAGTAGCCTGGCTAGAGGCCTATCAATACTGATGTTTTCAAAGAAAAAGGTTTTGGTTTCATTGATTTTACCTGTTGAGTTCTGCTTTTTCAATTACATTGATTCCTAATCTAATTTTTATTGTTTCTTTTCTTCTTCTTACTTTGGATTTAATTTACTCTACTATTTTTAGTTTTCTAAGATGGAAGCTTAGCTGATAGATCATAGATCTTTATTGTTTTTAAAATATGCATTCAATAGTATAAGTTTCTCTCTGAGCACTGTTTTCACTGCATCTATACATTTTGAGAGGTTTTGTTTTCATTTTTCACACAGCCAGGGGTGTGGGGATGGAGACCATATGGGGAACAAGCATTATTGTCCTGATTTGTCTTTGACTCATGTATTACTTAGAAACGTTGCTTAATCACCAAGTATTTTGGTATTTTTCCATCTATCTTTCTGTTATTGATATTCAGTTTAATTCCTTTGTTGTCTGAGAGCAGGACTGTATGTATGATTTTTATCTAGTCTTTTAAATATGTTAAGATGTGTTTTGTGGTCCCAAATGTGGCCTGTTTTGCTGAGTATTCAGTGTGAGCTTGCGAAGAATGTGTATTCTGTTGTTGGGTGAAGTCTGTGGGTGTGCACTATATTCAGCTGATCGATGGTGCTATTGTGTTCAACCACATCCTTACTAGTTTCTGCCTGTTGGATCTCTCCATTTCTAATGGAAGGGTGTTGAAGTATTCATCAATAATAGTGGATTCATCTATTAACCCTTGCAGTTTTTCAGATCTGTTTTGCCTCACATATTTGTCACTCTGTTGTTGGCTGCATACATGTTAAGGATTTTCATGTCTTATTGGAAAATTGATTCCTGTATCATTTTGTAGTACCCTTTTTTTTAATGCTTGATCACTTTCCTTGCTCTGAAGTCTCTTGTTCAGTCTGAAACTCATATGGCTACTCCTGCTTTCTTTTGATTAATGTTAGCATGGTATGGCCTTTCCCATCCATTTACTAGATTTCTCTAAGTATTAAATGGATTATACTTGGCATCATGTAATAAAAAATAACACTAATAAATGAGAGCTAGAAGTAGCTATCTTGTGACAACATGGTGAATTTGAATCTTATGCTAAAACACATGGGAGAGAAAATTGGCATTATCTAAGCTTGAACTTTTCTAAACACTTTCCAAAGTGGATTTCCCTTAAAATAACCACAAATAAAAACTGAGATTTTATTTATAGTAGAACAATCAGGATACTGTATTACTGCTTGGACCTTCTGCTAGTCTTGAGTCAATCAAAACAATGCTTTCCCGCCAGATATATTCTCAGATATCACTTGGTGTGTGTGTTTGGCTGGGGTGGGGGAAGAGGCACAGAGCACTGTACCATTCAGAACCTTTGAGAAAATAATTTGCCCTAGCCACTTCCTGTGTTTAAAAAAACATAATGTATTAATATCTAACAAGAGCCCATTTGCGATCAAAACACAAAGACAACAGGATGTCCTTTTTTCTTGTCAAGGTAGAACTTTCATACCTGGTTAATCAATCAGAAAGTTTGATTTTTGCATGCCTCAGGAAGAAAATGCCCTAGATGGTTTTGGGGGTTGTATTCTCTAGTTTTTACTTACCTGGCTGGGTCCTTACTTGAAAACTGAAGTACTCCTGGGCCCTCTAGGTTTCAACCACCTCACTGTCATGTTTATAAAAAACAAATGAAAAGTTGAAGGTGTATGCATACTTTGGTTAATGTTCCAGCTGCTATAAAGGACTGCCATGGCTTTGTGTGGGGCCTTGAGCAGGAAAGCACTGCAGCAGGGCCAGGCTGAGGTATGAGGAGCCCTGTCACTTGGGCCATATGAGCCTGCAGATCCCATGGTGTTGGAGGTTATCAGTGATGGGGAAAGATGCTCTATGGATTTTGTGGCAAGTCCCAGTGAGAGATCATGGTTCCTGACCTTGAGAATTGGGAGCAAGGTCATACTATCTCTAGCAGTGACTCACCCACCTTTGAAAATCTGCTCCTGCTGTACTCTATGGCTCTGGTAAAGATAGAAGGCCTGCCGGTGGTCACCAAGAGACCCTCCAGTGAAAGTGCTCATCATGGACAGGGGCAGATCATCCAAGTCATAGGATAAGGGGGTCCCAGCAGCAATCCTTCATAAAATCAAGGTGGCACATCCAGGAGTAAGCATCCACAGGACCAGAGGGCACAACTAAGCTGCATGAGCAGCAGCCCAGACCCCACAGTAGCCACCGCTATCGCCCCAGCGCCCTTCGTCAGCTCACACCCCTGGCTCTGTTGGCAAGTCTGCCCGTCCCACTGAGGGAGCAGAAGTCTGTGTTTGCTTTGCAGATGGGTCCTCCCTGCATGTGAGTGTGAGCTGGGCATGGGTGGCAGCGTCTTCACGGTCCCCTCGGAGGCGGCCTTGAAAGACAACGGTAAGGAAACATCCCTCCTCGTGGGTGAAGCCTTGAGTGGTGCACTTGATCATCCGTTTTGTGGAAGAGATGTAGCCTGAGTTAAAATATATATGAACTCATGGGCAGTGGCAAGTGGCCTGGTCAGTTGACCAAAAGCCTGGAAGGAAAAAAAGACTGGGAGGATGTGGGTAGGGGCACACGGATAGACGTGCAGGAGTGGGCACGAAGGACATCAACTGTTGACATCTATCAGCATCTACAGAAGAGACACTAAACAACCGAGAAGGCAGAGCGACCTGGTCAGTTCGTGGACAGCCAGCCCCTGTCATCGGCCCCCCAGGGCCAGCATGACAGCCACATGAATCAGTTGGTCAGGGGTGTGGGGATGGAGACCATACAGGGAACAAGCATGATTGTCCTGATTTACCAAGACTGCCACTGACAAATGTCCAATTTCCAGAAATAGAAACTAGGGAAGAAATGGACTATACTGGGTCCCATTTATCCCAGAAGGACCAGCAGTTTATTCTCAGGAATAGGCACAGACTCTGAGTATGGGTTTGCCTTTTCCTTCATTCTGGGCCTCACCTAGAACCACTCTTTGAGGGCTTACAAAATGTTTAATTCACTAATGTGGGATCCCATAAAACTGTATCAGACCAGACATTTTAAGCAAAGGAGTTGGTCTATGAGCACATCCTTTCACATTATGCCACCAGAAGCAGGCAGCACTGAGAGAGTGTTGGAACAGCCTGTTGAGGGCACAGCTTGAGGACCAGCTCAGAGGCATCGCTCTCAGAGGATAGCCTGGCTGGGTTTCTCCTCTGAGACTTGCTGTTAAGCATCACCATGTGTCTCTGACGCCAGTGTCTGATGGATCACAGGGCCCAATGGCGCAGTTGCTAGCACCATGTCAACTTGGATTTATCGCTGAAGTTTTTCCTGCTCTGGGCCTTCCTTGAGGCTCGCAGCCTTCTCTGTCACCAGTATATGGGCCAAAGCCATACCTCTAGGTGTGGAATGTATTGCCCTCAGAACCGAAAGAGACTATGCACGCATTGTGCCTCCTTGCTCATGGTAGGACATGCAAGATGCAATAACTAATCTTTTACATTGGAGGGATATCCTGACATACCCCTTACTATTGGGCCTCTTGAAATTTTACAGACATGGCAGACCATGAGTCTTCACTGGGTTTTTCTCTCTCATCCTCTGGAGCACACATATCTTGCCAAGGCCTCCAATGTGCTAACCACTTCTCGCTTATTCAGTCTAATCAACACAATGTCACCAGGGTAATGGATCAATGTGATGTTCTCTGGGATGTCCAGATGGTCCAGATTTCTTTAGACTATACTTTCATGGAAGGAAAGAGAGATAATATAACCTGGGAGGAAAACTACAAATGTATAGTGTTGTCCAACATGTGTGAATTCGAACTGTTTCTGATCCTTCTTTTCTGATTGGGACAGAAAATAACACATTTGCAAAATCAATGGCAAAGCCATTAGGATAGAAAAGAACACATTTGCAAAATTAAAATCAATTTCTGAATTGCCATTGTACCCACCATTGAAACAGTTTACAACAATTTACATAGAAATGTTTTCAGAGGGCTTAAGAACAGTGATTGTTCTCTGGGATATTTACAGATGGCCACACTGCATGTACAGCTGTAAACACTATAGCACAAGTCTCATTGCTGGAATACGGCCTTCTAGGGAAGCACACATTTGGCCAGAGGGGACAGTATTGTTTAGAGAGTCAAGGGTTACAGATACTTAGTCACCATATCCAAACTGGAGTAGAATGCGGACAGGAATATTTCCAAAAGTAATATAAAAATGTTAAGTACACAAGCTTGATCAATGTAAAGATATCTTGATGTTCTTTGACTGGA
Organism: Smutsia gigantea; assembly: GCA_032199065.1. NCBI lineage: Eukaryota > Metazoa > Chordata > Mammalia > Pholidota > Manidae > Smutsia > Smutsia gigantea. Next base: position 71,869 of record JAVSCE010015737.1, on the reverse strand, counting down.
GGAAGAAAGAGACTGCAGGGACTGGCTCAGTTACTATTCTGAAGAGGGGTGGCACTGGGTTAGACCTCAAAAGTTGAGACTCATCTCAAAAATCAAGACAGATCATCATCTGTACTTAAAACGAATATATATATAGGTTTCACATGAACAACATTGTGGTTACTACATTCACCCATATTATCAAGTCCCCTCCCTACCCCATTGCAGTCACTGTCCGTCAGCATAGTAAGATGCTAGAGAGTCAGTACTTGTCTTCTCTGTGCTATACTGCCTTCCCTGGGCCTCCTCCTACATTATGTGTGCTAATCATAATGCCCCTTATTCCCCTTTTCCCTCCCTTCCCACCCACCCTCCCCAGTCCCTTTCCCTTTGGTAACTGTTAGTCCATTCTTGGGTTCTGTGAGTCTGCTGCTGTTTTGTTCCTTCAGTTTTGCTTTGTTCTTATGCTCCACAGATGAGTGAAATCATTTGGTACTTATCTTTCTCCACCTGGCTTATTTCACTGAGCATAATACCCTCTAGCTCCACCCATGTTTTTGCAAATGGTAGGATTTGTTTTCTTCTTATGGCTGAATAATATTCCATTGTGTATATATACCCCTTCTTCTTTATCCATTCATCTACTGATGGGCACTTAGATTGCTTCCATATCTTGGCTATTGTAAATAGTGCTGTGATAAACATAGGGGGACATGTGACATGTGTCTTTTTGAATCAGGGATCTTGTTTTCTTTGGGTAAATTCCTAGGAGTGGAATTCCTGGGTCAAATGGTATTTATATTTTTAGTTTTTTGAGGAACCTCTCTATTGCTTTCCACAATGGTTGAACTAATTTACATTCCCACCAACAGTGTAGGAGTGTTCCCCTTTCTCCACGTCCATTTGTTGTTTTTTGTTGGATATTGGTCATCCTAACTGGTGTGAGGTGATATCTCATTGTGGTTTTAATTTGCATTTCCCTGATGATTAGTGATGTGGAGCATCTTTTCATGTGCCTGTTGGCCATCTGCATTTCTTCTTTGGAGAAGTGTCTGTTCAGATTAAAAACTAATATTGCTAAGTACATGTGTCCAACAGAAGCATTGTGTCTACCAATGTGTATTGACAGGTCTTCTTCAGATTATATGCATGAGGCTGTATTAATCTCCTCTGTCAGAGATACCACATCTGGCCTGGCAGCTTTGATTAAATTACCACTTGGTTGAGCTTGTAGTAGTCAACCGTCACCTTAACCAGATTCATTCTGCAGTTGCCAGACAGGTGAATTTATGTAGCCATGATGGGACCACAATCTCTAAATCCTTCAGATCCCAGGATGCAATATTGTTTGTTTCATAACAAGGAGGTATGGACTACATCTGCAGCCTCAGAAGGTTCAAAGAAATCTAGGGAATCAAAATCTTTGGGGGTGTTTGCCCAGATGGCCCACCCCATGTGTCAGTCCCTAGTTCCCCAAACAGGGCCCTGACCTCAATATATCAGCTTCCTTGGTTTAGGCTTGCAATCATCTTTGAAGTTCAGCCATTCTATTAAGACCTGGGCTTAGATGTTGACTTTTACTACCTTCCAGCTGCAGAAGATGAGCTCTTCTTTGTACACCACCAAAGAGGCCCTCTACCTTTGGCACCTGCTTTCAATTCCTTGTTTCTTACCATCAGCTATTCTCTCTTTCTTTAGCACATCAAAGGTGCTTAACAATAAGATAACATTACTGATATCCTTATAGCTACCTTTCCTCCACCTGCCTCAGATGCCCTATTCATCACGCTTGCTGGTGTGTTCCCTTTCACAGGCCCACCTTCTCAGTTTACCACCAGTGAAAACGTTATGACAGAGGTGGTCTGTGCTTCCATGCTGGAGTCCTCACCACTCTGCGCAGTGAGCGATCCAGCTCCAAGCCCCATCCTATCACTGGCTCTTTCTGATGCCTCCTGGTAAACCCCAGGTTCTCCAGAAGCAGATGCTCAGACAGATTTTGGGGTGTAAGATATGTGTCGGGGTCAACACTTTTGTGAGGAAGAGGGTGAGGAGGGAGAAGTCATCTGTGATGCAGGCCTGACAAAGCTTCTGGCAGCCTGGCTGGTGGCACATTGGAGTGAATGTGCCCAGGAGCCATCTTGGGTGAGGTGGCTCTCTGCAGCTAAGGCAGACCCTGAAGGGACTGCTAGTTGCAGATGCCTGCTGATTGCAAGCCTTGAAGGAGGATCTGGGCCACGCATCTCTCTGCTCTGCAAACTCACCTTTCTTCCTGCAGAGCCCCCGACTCCCTCAAGTTCAGGGTCCAGCTCTCTCTCCCATTCACTTTTTCTTTTTTCTTCTCTGTTTATCCCAGCCATGCCAAATCTTAGCCTGCCCGCCAACCAACCACCTCCAGGGCTGACAGCAAGAGAGTAAAGGCAGAACCGGTTCTTTGTTTCATCACCTCACTTCTTTTAGTGACTGTCAGGTCTGGGTGGGGTTAAGATGGAACTGGAGGGGAGAAGGCTTTAATAATAGTTCCTTGTGTTTGCGTAGGGCTCACAAAGCCCTTTCAATACACTTTTGAATTTTACTTCTTATAGCTGCTCTGCGAGGAAGCTAACACTATTTCTCATCTTACAGATGAAGAACCTGAGGTCTAGAGTGATTACATGACTTACCAATCTGTACAGGCCCTGTAGTATGTCAGGCTCAGGACTTGACTGAAGTCTTCTGATCCCAAGTCCAGGGCTTTGGCCGCTATGCCCTTGCTACCATGCCTACCTTGCAATGGGAAGATTGAGGAAAAGACACACAATTGTTAGCATAAACAAGGTAAGATCTAATAATACTCTGGTACCAATTCTGGAAACCAATGAGGGGAGGGGATCCCTCACAGGACCAAGCACTTTTCAGACACTAGCTGGGTGTTCTACAATTCAGCTCAGTGCTGGTACCATCTACATGGAGATAGTGTTCTATTCCACAACCCTCTCCTTAGGTTTGATTGATTTGCTAGAGGGGCTCACAGAACTCAGAGAAGCATTTTACTTAGTAGATTACTCATTTTTTATAAAAGGAGCTAACTATGAATAGCCAGATGGAAGCCATACCCAGGGCAAGGTATGGGGAAAGGGTGAGGAGCTTCCATGCTCTGCCCAGGCTTGCCACTCCTCAAATCTCCACGTATTCACCAACCTGGAACCTGTCCTTTGGGTTTTTATGGAGGCTTCGATACATAGGCATGACTGATTAGATCATTGGTCATTGATGATTGGTTCCTCCAGCCCCTATCTCTTCTGGGAAGGTCAGGAGGGTGGGACTGACAATTCCAGCTCTGTAATCACATGGTTGGTACTCCTGGCAGCAGCCCCCATCCTTAGATTTGGGCCACGGGTCGTGTCATAACAAAAGATACCCTGTCATTCTCATCCCTTAGGAAATTCCAAGAGTGTCAGTAGCCCTGTGCCAGGAGCGGGGACAAAGAACAAATATATATTTCTTATTAAAAATCACAGTGTCACAGCTAGTGTTAGGTGGGTGACTGCTGTCTCCTTCCCAGGACCCACCAGCTGGATGTCAGTAACTACTGGGTAGAGTGAACTGGCCTAAAGGATGCAGGTTGATCCCAATAATCTTTGTATCTGTGTTCTGTTCCCGGAGGCACCAAAAATTGCCGGTAACCACATGAGACAGAAAATAAACATTCTTTTTCCCTTTCTCTGCTTTCATGCTCACTCTCTTACTCTTTTCCACACAGCAGCTGGAGTGAGCTGTCACAAAATATAAGTCAGATCACGATATGCCCTCCTAAAAATCTTCCAGTGGCTTTCCACAATTCTTAGAAGACCATTCAAAGTCCCTCCTGTGGCCTCCAAGTTATTACATGGTTTGACTCCAGGACACCTCCTGGGCTTCCCACTACTCTCTCCTTTGTTTCACCTCCCTCCACTTACAGCGGCCTCCTAGCTGTTTCTCACGCACACAGAGCATATTCCCTCTTCAGGGCCTTTTCATTTCCTGTTCTGTTTTCCTGGAAAACTCTTTCCCCAGATGTATGCATGTTTTGTTCCTTTACTCCATTCTGGCATCCACTCAGGTATCTCTCTCTCAGCCAGTCCTCTCACTGTCCTCTGTCATGCAAACTCCCTCCCCATTGCTCTTTCTCTCTTCCTTGCTGTATTTTTCTCTCTGGCACTTACTACAATATGACACTATATTGTACAATAGTTTGTTTATTTGTTTATTGTCTCCCTCCCCTACCTCACCAAGAAAGTGAGTTCCACATGGCTGGCACTTTGCCCGTTTTGTTCTCTTATGTCTCCAGCTCCTGGAACAAGGCTTAGCATATACTAGGATATCAATATAGAATTGTTAAATAAATGAATGCAACCTCAGTTTTCTTTCTTTTTCTCTGCAAGGAATCACAGACTCTCGTCCTTATTTCACCACTTGGGACTGTGGTGAATTATGTATTCTGAAAGATATTGTTCTAACTTAAATATTAAAACCAGAAAAATGTATTAACTTCCATTTCTTCCTGATTTTAGTGCCTGGCTGCTTCAGCTACGTTCAGGTAGTCAAGATCCTCTATGTCAAATAGAAACACAGAGGCTTGACTTCCAAAGCTTTTTATATTACCAGGTCCAGTCATCTCCTGCCATAGCTCAGCTCAGGAGTTCTTAACATGGGGTTGGTGAACCTCAATAAAATTAATGGGTGGGATATCTGGGGGCTCAAGAATCTCATGAGCCAGAATTGTGTATGTATTTTTCTGGATTTTAAAGAGGACCAAACACAGGGATTAAGAGGTTAAGAACTCCTCATACAGTGGTGGTTATCAGATTTCACCAGCCTTCAGTCACTCTTTGTTGCCAGTAAAAGACTATTCGTTGGGCAGAGGTTTGAGGAGTAGCAGAGGCCTGAAGTTCTCCCTTTTCTTCCTTCAGAGGCTGTTATTACCTGGAAAAAATTACATGAAAGAAGTATGTTTACTGTGAAAGTTGGCTGTAAATACTAAAAAATGAAATCCTAGGGTGAAGATAGCCAACTCCATTTTTGTGGAATGATGTGCCATGCACATTCATACATATTTAAGTCCATCCATCCATTCATCCATCCATCCACACTGTATCCATCCTTTTACCCAATCATCCAAAAAGGTCCCTGCAAGGTGTTGTTCTCAAACAGGTGACACACATTGTTTTCTCTTCGGATTCTAACCTGGTGACATAATCCCATTTTCAAATATGCTGTGGTATGGTTTTCTTCCCTGCTATCTTTAATGCAATTGTGATCTGGCACATTAAGAATAATGCCTCCAGTAACAATTTCATAACATTGCTCAACACTTTGGAGAGTGGTTATTTACCAGTAAAAGTGAAAATGATAATAAGATGACACTTGCTTCTTCTTGCAGTGAAAATAACCCCTCCTGTTTAATGAAGTAATAATTGATATTAAAATTCACACTTTACTAAAGATAAAAAACTCAGTTGAAATCTGTTCTAATCTTGCCTAGAGGCCATCACTAGTGAAATTCTGATGTATTTGTTTCCAGAGTTTTTCAACTCCCACATCTATACACACTTACTGTTACAAAAATGGGGTTATAGTCTACATGATATTTTAGACTTTGCTTTCTTATTTCATATATGATGGGCATCTTTCATTAAATATACATTTGCATTATTATTTAATGGCTACAGAGATCTAATGTATTGACAAAATAACTTAAAAAAAAACCTTCCCGTTGATAGACATTGAGGTCATTTCCTCCCTGTTATTATAAACAGTGCTGGGTGATCATCCTTGTACAAACACCCACATGCACTTGTCTGATTATTTCCATAGAATATAGTCTGGGTCTTGGTCTTTTTCTCTGTAAAATAGAGGTTGAATTGGATGATTCCTAAGGTTCCTTCTAAGAATCCAAATTCTGGAAGATATTTTAAGTTATAATTTGATTTTCTTGCTTTTGTGTAAACATACCTTACACTCTCATACAAAGAAATATCTGTGTTATTTTAAAAAGTTTAAACAAATTAATTAAATAAAAAAAAACCTAAACTTTTAGAGATCACTGAAGATACTCTTAGTACTATGTTTAGTGTTAAATTATTCTGGTTGCCAGTTATCTTTTTGCCCAGCTTAAACCTGATATTGTCATATAAATTTATTTAATTTCATTCACCAGTGGAGCCTCTCTGAACCTTCTCCTAGAGAACAATGCTCTTTATATATGCTTTCAAGATTTAACAGTTAAAATTTTCTCTTCTCCTATAAATGTAAGTCTAGCTCTTTGTGGAGAAAAGAGAGGTTTAATTGATAATGGAATTACTCTTCATTGTTCATGTCGTGTAAGACAGAGCATGACTAATAGACTGTTCCAGATTCAAAGGGACTGAAGAGACATGGCAGTCAAATGCACTGCATGGTCCTGAGCTGGATTCTAGACTGGGGGGCAATTCTATAACGAATACTGTTAAGTCCCTGTTCCCATGAAACACACTGAACTATTAGGGGTGAAAGGGAATGACAGCTGCTGTTGATTACCAGACAGTTCAGAAAAAATACATGTAACTATATAGACAAAGAGAAAGAGATAACTACAGATAAGAAAATGTGACAAAGTGTTAACAACTGATGGAGCTGGGTAAAAGGTACACAGGAGTTCTCCTATTGTTATGGCAACTCCTTCCTGTAAGTTTGAAACAATTTCAAAATGAAAAGCAAAAAGGAAAAAGAAAATCCTGTTGAGTACCTTTTTCTTTTCTGAGGAATCTTTTCACATTCTGTGTGGTACTCCCATTTGTATCTGTGTTGGTATGGGGTGAGATGTGATCAGAGATGAATACAGCTGGAAAATTTCAGTCAAATGTGAGATCAGGCCTTTTCCTTTTTTTATATATCATATGAAATTTTCTACACACTGAAAGGGAGTTAAGGAAGAGGTAAAAATACAGAAGATAAAATAAAAAAGACAGACATTTAAGTGTAAAAGGAAGAATGAGTCAGTTTTTCTCAGCAGTTTTTCTGTAACTTATGAAAAATCTAAACCTTTACAAAAACAGACTAGTAAGATAAACACATAAATTTATAACCTAGAGTTAACAATTGTCAATATGTTGTCATATATGCTTCATCATTGTTTTTTGCTCATGTATTTTAAAGATGTCATGACATTTCATCCATAATCATTCGTGGGAAGCTATAAAGCTGTATAAAGGTGAACATTCTTTATAATTACAGCACCTTTATCAGACCTAAAAAGATTAACAATAATCCCTTAATATCACCTAATTCCTAATCCATATTCAAAAATTGACCCCAAATGTGTCTTTCACTGATTTGTTAAAATCAGAATCCAGTCAAGGACCACTTGATTATAGAGGATTTTAAGCCTCTCTTAATCTGGTGCTGTCTACGCCCGTGCTCTGGGCTGTAAACTTTCCCCCTGGTGACTAGTAGACATAATCTGTGGGGTTGGAGAGAACAAGGAATTTGAGTAAGGCTGAGTCTTTATCAACAACATGGGCTAATCATACAAAAATATTTAATTTAATAACTGGGGATGTTTTTATTTCCTAGCGATAAAGACTACTGTTCTGAATAGTGTTTACCCTCTCCGTGAACCTCACTTTTCTCATTGGTATAATGGGGATGATAATTCTTGGTCCGTCTGTTCCATAGGTGTTACAAGGCTCAAACAAGACAGAGATTGTGAAAGCCCTTCTACTAACTGGGATGCACATGTAAGCCTGCATTAGGTTTGTTATTTTTCTCCAGCAGATTTTAACTTGCGAGTTAGCGCAAGACATTAAATCCAAATGCTGTTAGAGAGGGGAATACAGGAAGAAAGGTTCTATTATGACCTATGAATCCTCTTATTCCCCTTTCCCCTCAAAATCCAAACCCCAACCTAATTCCACGGGTAAGAACTTTTAAAACCAGAGTTTCAAATATGGAACGTGGGGTCTCGGCCCCGGACAGGGAGGGGAGCCGCAGCAGGCGCAGGGCTTCAGCGCCGCCCCCGTGCCCGCGCCAGCCGCCCCGCCGCCCCCGCGCCGCTCACGGTGCTATTTCCAGGGTGTGTGAGCGTGCCAAAGCACGCACGGGTGGCTGGTCGTCCTGTCACGCTGGTGACACCTAGGGTCTGGCCTGAGGAAACGTCGCTGTTTCTCTGTCCTTCCTGGGAATGCCAGCCTTTCTCTGAGCGGTGCCTTCCCCGCGGTTGGGGAGATGCCGCCCCTCCAGAGGCACCGGGGCAGCTCTTGCTTCCCGTTTTTAAACTCATCTCTTCCGCCTGGCATTGTTGAACCCCTTTAGATGCTCGTACAATACTGAGATTGTGGACCCCTGGGATCTCTGTGCTGGAAGGACCTTCAAGGTCATCGATGACCTTCACACTGTTGCTTATAGGCAGGCGGTTAGTGAGGTGGTGGAGAGTTAGACTGCCTGGCTGCAGATTTCTGGCATCTCCTAGCTGTACCATGTCACACAAATGACTTACGCGCTCCGCCTTAGTCCTCTCATCTTTGCAGTGCGCATCATAGTAGTATCTGCCTTACAGGGTTGTTGTGAGGATCGGCAGGATGAGTAGTTAGCTACATCTCTATCTGTGAAACACCCACAACAGTTCCTGCCTCAGTAAACACCATGTAAGGGCTGCTGTTTGCATGTAGCTGTCCAGCCTTGGAATAAACGTCCCTAGGGAAGGAAGACTCCCTCATTTATTAAATCTCTCGTCAGTTCCAACTGTCATATGCAGCTCCTTATGTTGTACAGATTGGGGTGACGAGGGGAAAGGTAGTGCCAAAAATATACTGGGTCCTGTGGTAGATTTTTTTGCACATAGTGTATTATAACCCTGTGGAATTATTTATCCCAATTTTACTGACTTACATGTGGCAAAATTAAAGCACAGATTTGGAAAAATTGCCCAGAGTCAAACAACAGTTAACTGGCCCAGTCGGAATTTGAACTTGGGCCTCCTAGGCTCCAATATCTTCAAAAAATGGAATATAACGGTCTTCCCATTGACACTTTGGTTTCTCACAGTGATTGGCATATACTAAGTTCTCAAATAATAGGAATTGTTATTGTTAATTTCTATTAATACCTATACATTACCAATGCTTTTGAACCATTTCTTCTCTCTCCTTTTTTCTTGCTGGAAACCTTTTTTTCAGGCTGCTTACAACATTCTCTTTTACTTTGATTTCACCTGTATAGAGTATCAGTAGATTGGTCTTGCCTTTGTCCTGTGGAAACAATGACTCACCAGCTAGACAAGCCTTGGACAGGGTTCTTTTTTAAGTTACTTTCTCCTGAAGTACAGGAACTTTTAAAATCAGGATTCAGTCCCTTAGTGGTACTGAGAGGAACTTCTCTTTACTGCATTTTCACCAGGATCATTTTTCTTTCTGAAAACTCAGTATAATTAAATGTCAACAAGCATTTATTCTAACCCTCCATCAGATGCTTAGCTGTAGTCTCTTCTTACACATGGCCAGGATGGAGTGAGCACCCTTGAGGCAGTTCTCACCATTCATTCATTCAACACGTATTTATTGGGAGCTGAGAGCTGTCGCCAAGCACTAAGCTAGGGACTGGGGATGCAATGGAAAGTAAAGTTCTTCATAAGGCTAATCCAAACTCTGCATCCCTTGAATTTTTGTGTATTGATACCTCTTGCACCTTCTTGAGCAACAGAACAGGGCTAACTTCTGGTTCTCACAACAACCCTTTATACACCATCTGCAGGTTTTCCTTGCCTGTGTAACTAAGATTTTTTTTTCCAAGCTTTCCTTACAAAGATACTACCTTTTTTAATATTGGAAGATGACCTAGCAGTGATAAAAAATAAGTGGGTCTTATTTTCTCTGGGCCTCAGTTTCCTTATCTGTGAAAGGAAGATAATTGTATGTACGTGGTGACTGGAAATTTGAGATACTGTGTTACCTGTTTCAAGTAGAGTAAGTGTGTGTGTTCGTGTATACTAATAGCATTAAATAACTTCAACTGTATGCATATATGTACAGGGACTCTTAAATACTTCACATTTATTAAATAATTTACCATCATAACAGCTCTGTGGAGTGGGTATTACGATTATTCCCATCTGAGAGGGAAGGAAGCAGAGGCACAGAGAGCTTAAGTAACTTGTCCAAAGTCACACAGCTAATAAGTGGTATTGCTGAGACTCGGTCTGAAACAGTGTGGCTCCAGAACCCTTGCATATGCATCCCTGCTTGGTAGTCATTTTTATATGAGGAGGGGCTGAGAGAGGGACAAGAGTCAAATGATTCAGAAGATAAAGGCCAGCTTAGAGACCAAACTCAGAGCTTGACCTTTGACCTGTGGTATCATCTACTGTTTTAAGTAGTTGCCTACAGTTTGAAATTCAGTCTCTTCGGTTCACGATCTGGCCTCCAAGGGGGCTTCCTTCTTCCCTGATCACAGCACCCCCTACTCACATGTGCTGGTTCTTTGAATTGTGTGGTTCTTAGAATCAAATATTAGTTTTCTTTCCTCAACGCATCATGTATTAGCTTCTTACACTGGTTCAAGTTGCAGCTGCAAACATATTTTTTCACTTAAGTGTGGTTTTTTTGGGTAAAGTTTGATTTCTAGCTATTTACTACCCTAAACCAGTTGGCTAAACTGGAAAATCACAGTTTCATCTCAAATCACAAACAAAAGGATAATTTCCTTAATATATAGAGAGCTTTTACAAATCAATGAGAATAAGAAAAACAGACTAGTAGAAAAATGACTAAAGGGTAGGAACAGACAAGTCATAGAAAAGGAACTAAAAGTGGCTCTGTATGTCTGAAAAGACACTCACCCTCAATTATTATTAGAAAAATATATGTTAAAGTGATAGTATTTTTTCCTATGGCAAAGATAGGTACATATCTATATCTATGCCTGTATTTATATCTGCATATCTGTGTATCTGTTGATATATGCTGCTGGTGAGGTGATAGGAAAACAGATATTCTCATATATTGCTCTTGGGAAAATATATTGGCATAGCCTCTACCTCTATGCAAGACGGCTTGAGAATTACCTATCAAAACTTTAAATGCACATTTAGGTCAGAGTTTCTCAACCTGGGCACTTGTGACCTTTCGGGCCAGTTTTTTGTCCTGTGCACTGCAGGACGCCCAGCAGGACACCTACCATCTATCCATTTGATGTCAACAGTATTTGTACCCATAGTGTGACAGCCACAAGACATTGCCAGATATCCCCTGGGGTACAAAATCGCCTCCCATCAAGATCCATTGGTTGAGGCATTTTATTGCTGTGTAACATCCACTCCAAACTTAGTGACTTAAAATGTCAACTCATGTGCTCATGATCCTGAAATCTGGATTCGGCTCAGCTGGGCAGCTCACTCATCAGCCTGCATTTACTCTGTGGGGCAGCTGGGGCTGACCTCAGCTGGGACCCTGAGATGGCTGGGTCTTCTCTCTCTGCAGTATCTCGGGTGTTCTTTCCCCACACGTGGTCTGTCGGTATGAGGAGGAAGTGAAGGCACAACCCTCCCTCCGTGTGTTTCCTCCAGCGGGGTAGCTGGATTCTCACATGGCATCTAGGGCTTCCAAGGACACAAAAGTGAAAGCTGCTTGGCTTTCTTAAAACCGTTGTTTGTTCTCAGCCAACCAATTTTTCTACATTTCTATATAAAGTGAAAGATCTGTCCAGAAAATTCTTGGACCTTTCCGACTTCTTTTAATTTATTTGGTGTCTGGGTAAGGTCAGTCCAAGCAGAAAGTATGCAAAAAGTTTGCCGTCGGCCTCTCCTGGGTCCACATTATTCCAAGTCTGGACTCCCTGTTCCTTGGGGTCACCCTGCCCTGGCCCTTTCTTTTCACCATCGTAACTTACCTTCCTTCTCAAATTTCTGTTCTCACGTTAACATCCTTTGGTTCTTAGCTTAACTGTCTCTTCTTGTGTATTCCCCGACCACATTTTCTTAAGTACCCCTTCCACCAATCAGGCCCCGACAACTTGTGCAAGGGCTTGAAACCTCTGCTTACACCACTTTGCCACTGTTGGCGTTGGCCCAAGGAAGTCACGCGGCCAAATCCAGAGTCAGTGTGGAAGGGGGATCAGAATTCACTCAGAGTCAAAATACACCAAGATCTTTGTGCTGTATTGTCTGTATTTCAATTAAAAACCAAAAGAAAACACTTACTGAATAAAAAAAAAGCAGGTTCCATCTTGACTCTGAATCACAGGAACATGAACCCCGGGAGGTGTGGTTCACGGAGAGCCATCAATGTAACTTCTGTCCCTCTTATTACTCATAATTTTGTTTATCTGCTTTGGAGAGCTTTTCACAGTCTTTATTATCATAGGTGTATTGGTGGTTTACTTGTCAGTTTGCTTCTCTTAGAGAGGAACCCCTACTTAAGTATATCGGCATTTGCTGTCTTCTTTGACTCCAGACTCTGTCAGTGTTTGGCACGCAGGCCAACATTAAGTATTTGTTGAATAAACAACTGTGTTCTGAGTTTTTAAAACTATGTTCAGCTCATTTACAAAGACCAGATGTTGATGTGACTATGGATAGCATTGAAATTCCTCCTTCCAGTTTTAAGCACCTTGTAATACATCGTAACAGTGCTTTTTTGAAAACATGCCTCAGTGTAAAGGTGTGGTAAATTTATATCCAGGTGGAACATCAAATCAGATCCTCCTACTTGTGTAGAGCTTGGGAAATATCTGTTGACTTCCCCTCGATTATAGTATTTCAAGGAATCGTGATCCTCTTTCAGAATAGTTGCATGTTCATTTCTTTAGAGAGGAATGTAGAAATGTCACAAAGATTTGGGGGAATGGAGCTGGAATGCTGGTAACTTCTGACAAGTTGTGAACTGGATTTTCAAATCTATGGTGACTTCAAGTTTCCCAGAGAGCTTCTTTGTCATCCAGATGGCCCTGAGATGGCCAGGATTTATTCTTTTAAAATTGTACTTTATTTAGTTTTTAATAATAGTTATGGAGAATTCAGAGAGCTTTTATATAGTGTACTTTGAGGGATTTGGCAGCTATGAATTTACATAGGTAGCGTCCTCCTAATCTTGCTTTTCCTTTCTGACTCTGCTCTGTCGAAGACTACACAAGATTCTTAATCTTTGGAGATAGAATAGGCCTATGCATTTTTGCTGGTTGCCTGGAAGGAACATGAAGAAGGGATAAAGCCCAGAAGATAATGCATGATTTCAGGATATTGGTATTAGTTCAAGTTAAAATATATGTATTTCATATACATAATCAGCTTTCTCAGTTCTTATATACATTCCCTATTTGAAATCTTTACTACACATACATATATGAATATAATAAAAAATGCAGCTTTCCTCAGGTGTATTTCTTCAGTTTATATGTTTCGTGTAATCCTCATACAGCAAACTTAGAAGACAGTGGTACAATACTGCTTATATCTGAGACACAGTAAAAGAAAATCTTAACACAAAAACAAAAATGTTCCTTCTGATTTTGGGGTTCAGATGCCAACAGTGAAGCAAAACCACTGACATAGAGATGTCTGCTTGGGTCCTTAAAATAGAAAAATACTAAAGGTATGTATCTTACCAAATTTGAAGAGGTTGGGTAGGAATCAGGATAGGATACCACTTTTTTTCAGAGTGGATGTTCATGTTTTCAAATGTGAAAAAGAAAAGAGGTTTAATTCCTACTTACCTAACAGGATTTGGAGGCTTAAACTTAAGCAAGTGCTTTTCCTTTTTCTGAAAAGACTGTGTCAGAGTTTTAGCTCTATTGGAATTGCTTACATCATACTTTAAAGGACATATCCAAGAAAGTCTAAGTGGAAATATACAGTCTTCATAACAAGCTGAGGAAGTGCAAGCATGAGGTGAGTTGGATGGAAGGACATAAAATAGAAAGGATGGTTTTGTAAACTCTCAGCAGCAGAGAAAGGTCACACAAACATTCGGTAATGATACTGCACTGGGCCAATGGGGAAAAATTCTTCTAAGACTTTTAATTAAAGTGAGGGTGGCAAACAGCATATCAACACCTTCCTAGTGAAGCATTAGTCACCTGGAGAATCATTCCCACACCCATATACTAATGTAACAGGGAACATGTATAAACAGAAAAACATGATTTAAAAATGATCTGTTCAAACCCTCACAGATTGAAACACTGTAGGAAATAACTTCTAATAGCCTGGGGGAACACAGGGGAAGAATGGGTGACACTCAGGCCAAGTTCTGTCTTAACAGGGTTTGGAGCTGGAAAATGCAAAGCAAGCAGAGGCATTAGAATGTTGAATGGACAGGTGCACAAAGTCTTTCCAAATCATGGTCTTTGGACCTCTCTGCTCTCCCCAGTGGCTCTGCAAACTACTTTGTCATCCATTCAGCAAACAATGTCGAACATTAGTGAGAATGTTTGATATGTTGATCTGGGTGATGCTTATGGGAGTGTATGCACATGTCAAAATTCATCAAGCTGTACAGTAAGATTTATGCATTTTACTGTATGTACCTCAATTAAAAAAAAAACACGTAACTGATTTTTAAAAAATGAGGTTCCATCTTGAATCTCTGAATCTTCAGGTGCCCAAACTACCAGCTGTGAGGAGTGGGCAGGATGGAAATGAGTGGCTGGGGATAAGGCCTCCTCAGTACTCACTGTGCAGGGTGGGAAGGCTGTAGCAGTGTAGAGAGCCGCTGGAGCTGAGGGGAGGCCCTGACTCACAGGGAAGGTGACATTTGATACAGTTCTCAGGAGATGAGAAGGACGGTGGCAATGTGGTAAAGGGTTGGGCTGGCCCTGGCAGCGAGATGGGGACAGAGAAGCACACACAGCCGGAGAGGTTGAAAGAATAGGGCACGTTTGGAATGTGGCTGCTGTTTCTCACCATTAAGAAGAAAGTGCCAGCTTCCTTTAGGTAATGCTCACTGTACATTTCTCACGGCCTTTGCCTCCAAACTGGATTCCCAGAGCCCTCAGTTTCTAATCGCCACCAAAAACAATTCAGGGAATGTAACCTGATGTAGAATTCTCGTTTAGCCAATCACGTAGGGGAACGGCGAGGCGACCAGAGGCGCTGCTGACGCCCTGTGCGGGGCCCGTGGAGGGGTGCGGCCGAGCTCCTTCCAGCGTTACTGTGTTCAATCCTCATGACTCTGTGGGCTAGGCACTAATATCATTCCCATTTTTAAATGAAGAAACCAAGGCACTGAGAGGCTGGACACTTTGTCCGAAGTAACCTAGCGAGTGAGCTAGGAGCCTGGCTCGAACCCAGGCAACCTGACTGAAGGGCCTCAGCCCTGAGCCAACGTGCCCTCCTGCCTTCGGACTTTGCACCCCCGCCATCACCTGGAAAAAGACACGTCATACCAGCGTCCCCGCCATCCTGCGGCTTTCCCTCCACACGCGGAAAGGAGGGCACGACGAGAGCGTCACAAACGGTGCGAGTGGGTGATGTGGCCCTGCGCCCCCCCAGATCTGTCTTCGAGGGCGGAGGTGCTGCCCGCCTTGAGCGCTGTCAGCAGCCGGTCCGCAGTTGTTGACCCCTTGGGCATTCTTTAGTGAGCATCCCGCCTCTCAATGTCAGAGCCTGCTTCCCAGGGAACCTGGCTGCTGATGTATCAGTGCCAATGAACAGAGAGGTCTGTGGCCTTTCACTTTGTTCTCTCCTTTGTAATTTCCTTTTGATTATTTCAAAACCATTTGCCTTAGTCTTAAGAACTGCTGATTTTTCATGTTCCTGATAAAAATATCTAAGAACAAAAGTATTTGAGAATTTATAAAATTCTCAAAGGTGGGTTACTTAAAGATTCACCCTCCCCCTTTTTTTGTTAATTAACTTTATTTAGAGTAGTTTTAGGTTCACAACAAAATTGAGTAGGAGGTACAGAGAGTTCCTCTACTTCCTCCCTGCTGCCCCCTAGCCCTACCCAAGCCTCCTCAACTTTTTCTTTTGTTTTTGGCAATAGATACAGTACGACCCTTTAGAACTAAACTTTCCTTAAAATAGTTTATATGAATTTTTAATTGTTATTTTCAATGTGTGGAATGTTCGGCGGACTTGATTCCAACAGGTTTTTGCTGTGTGGCCTTGGGTTAGCTCCCTAATCTTTCTGAGTTCTCATGCCCTCATCGTTAAAATTGGAATAATAATTATTGGGAGGATTAAATTAGATGATATATTCCAACTCCAAGCAAAGTGCCTGGCTCTTAATGAAGATTCAGAAAATGGGTGTTTTAATGTAAAGTTGGCACTGAAACAGTCATAGGATATATTTGTTTCCTGTGGTTCCTGTAACACATTACCACAAACTTGGTGGCTTCAAACAACAGAAATCTATTTTCCTATGCTCACAGAGACCAGAAGTCTGAAATCAAAGAGGGGCAGGACCACCGCCCCTTTGGTGGCTCTAGGGGAGAATCCTCCCCTGCCTCCTGCAGCTTCGGGTGGCTGCTGGCATTCCTTGACCTGTGCCTGCATCATTCCAGAGTCTGCCTCAAGGGCCCCATCGCTTTCTCCTCTCTGCCTTCTTTTCATAAAGAGACATGCACCTGCAGCTAGGGCCTACCCTGATAACCCAAAAATCTCCCCTACTGAAAATCCTTAACTTAATCGCATGTGAAAAGACCCTGTTTCCATATAAGGGAATCTTTCCAGGTTCTAGATTAGGATCTGATACCTCAGGGAGCTATTTTTCAGTTTACTGCACAGGGTGACACAGTACCTGTCCTGTCTTTATAAAGCATGGTCCTAAACTTTTCACCTTTGGACCTCTAGAATAGTCCTGGGTCCCTTCCAGTTGGTTATTCAAAACCATCTGCCTGATTTTAAGAAACTTCCTCCCTCTCCCAAAAGGGGTGGTGGCTCCCAAAGTTGGGTAATTCTTTGAGGTCTTAGCACTAGGTTTTGGAGCACCTGCCAAAATAGGTTTTAATTAATCGGGGATGCTCTCTAGCATTGTTTCTCAAACTTAGAATTCCAGGCATTTCTAATTCAGTAGGTTGTGTGAGGTCTGGGAGTCCAAAATTTTCAAAGTGTCGTACAGGAATCTTATCATGGGCCAAGACTTGGAAACACTGATTTCTACCAAGTCCTGAACCAAACCCTCGAAAGAGGGAATTCCCCTGCCTGCCTCCTGGGTGTGTCATGGTTACATGACTGAGTTTTTATTAAAAGGGTGGAGGGAGAGAGAGAGGGACAGAAAAGAGCAACACTGCAAGCTGAACAATCCTATCTTTACAGTATTCGCTGGAAGAGTTCCCTAGCGGGAAAACTTCCAATTCCGAGTTAAACAGAGGATGACGACGGCCCGGATTTGGCAGTCCCGCTGCTGTCACTAGCCTGAGACCTCGTGCGTCTGACTGATCCAGCACGGGCCGCGCCCTCCACGGGAGCCAAGGCTTGGAGAGAGCGCCGCTCCAGCAAGGGGCGGGGTGGTGGCGGCCCCGCTGCTCCAGTCCCGGTGCGGAAGTCCGTAGGGGTAGGCAGGGGAGTGGCTTTTAGCGTCACTCTCGAGAGCGGCAGCCACTCCAGAGAGGCGCAGGCAGGGGGCGTGGGGAGCGTAGGTATATTTATTCTGGTATGGGCGCCAGGTACCCTGGCCCCTCTGAACTCAGAGGAGCTGTCCCGAGTCCGAGAGCTGGCCGGTTCTTCGGAAAGGGCTGAGAAGCCAGCACCCGTGTTTGGCCAGGTGGGGGCGGCTGTGGTGAGGTGGTCGGACGCACAGAAAAATGTTGAGAGTTCTGCAAGTCCCTTTGCGTTGATGGGGTGCAGAGTGTGGCTCAGCCGGGACCGATGAAGGGGCAGTTTCCAGTTCAGTCGTGGAGGTGTTGGGGCGCAAAGTCAAGCTCAGCGGGGAAGTGGTGGGGAGCGGTGTCCAGTTCAGCCGTGGAGTTATGGGGGCGCCGTGTCAGGCTTAGGCAGGAGGTGATGGGGGTGCCGTGTCAGGCTTAGCCAGGAGGTGATGGGGGAGCAGGGTTAGGCTCAGTCGGGAGGTCAGGTTGAGTCGGGGCTGATGGGGGAGCAGTGTCAGGCTCGGCCGGAAGGCTATGGAGAGCAGGGTCAGGTTGAGCCGGGGCTGATGGGGGCGCAGGCACAGCTTCAGCCAGGCGGCCGGGCGCGGGCGGTGGCGGCAGAGGTGGAAGCTTGCACGGCAGCCGGGGTCGGTGCGCTGGCGCGCTGCTCCTGGGCACCGCTGGGAGCTGCGCCGGCAGCTGCAGCTCCCGTGGCCCGGGTCGGCGGGAGGAGCCCAGCGCGGCCCCCGCCTCCTCCGGCCGCAGGCTCCTCCTCTCCCCCCACCTCTCTCCCCGTCCGCCCGCCCGCCCTATCCACAGCCGGGCCCAGCGGAGCCGGATGGCTTGTCCGGCCGGGGGAGGCTGAGCGCGACCCAAGCGAGCCGCGGCGCCCGCCGACCAGGGACCTGCACGACTCCCCAGACACCGCTCTGCCCGCTCTGCCGCCTCCTCCCATTGTCGCCGGGACGCTCCGGGCCACGCCGCTCGGGCCGAGATTCGATTCTCTTCCTCCAGCCGCGGAAAGAGAACGGAAAGCCGGACGGCTGCTCCGGGATCCAGCGAACCGAGGCCGCTTCCCCCGAGGCTAGCGGCTGGAGGAGGAGACGGAGGCGGAGGAAAGTGCGCGTCACTCCCGGGAGGAGAGTTTCACGTCCAGGCAGAGGCTGCGGCTGCCAATTGCATAAAAGAGGCGGCGGCGGGCGCTGGGGCTCCAGGGCCTCCCTGGCCATGGAGAGAGGATCCGGACCCGGGGACACCAGGAGCTCGGCTCGGTCTCTTTGGACCGCTGTATAGGCACCTGAATAAGCCGACGCTAAGCGGGGGAGGGGAAGGTAAGCGAAGGGGTCACTCACCCCCTGCCTGCCTCCCTTGCTGCCCGCTGGGGGCCACTGCAAGGAGAGGGCCGGCAGTCCCGCGCACCTTCCTGGCTGCCGGAGGCCTGGCATTTAGGCATTTCTGCCGAAAAGGAAAACATCTCCCGGCCGCCGCAGCACCCTCCTCCGCCTCCTCCGCGCGCCGCCTTCCCGGTCTCCTCTCTGGATTAGGAGCAACCACACTCCCCGGTTAAGTCCTCTCCAGTAGAAAGGGTCTTTGGGAACCACGTCTTTATTTCTTTCTCTCCCTCTCTTTTCATTACGTCTACGGGCGAGGAAACAATGGACCTTTGGAAGTCGGTATGAACAGCCTCAAACTTTCTGGAGAGGGCTGGGGTGGGGGAGTAACCCCCACAGGAAGCCGACTGCAGTGAAAGGTTGAATGTGCCTTGCAGCGTCTCTGTTGCGTGTTCGCGCGCGTACGCCTTTGGGTGATCTTTGTCTCTTTACTGTTCCGCTGGGTTGGTGGGCCCCCGCCCCCGCCCTACTTTCTGTTTGTTAAAGAAAGGCGAGGCTTTAACATTTTACTTTAAAGTAAGGCGAGGCTTGCAGCTTTCTTTAAAGCTGGGGAGTAGCTTTAGCGCTGGACCCCATCCTTAGCTTTCTTCTGCCGAGTTCTGGGAGGTCTTGGCAAAGGCGGGAGTCCTGCTCTGAGCGCCCCGAAGTGCCGCAGTTAATTCTAGTTGCTACATACTTTGCAATAAAACCACGGGCCTGACGTCCCTGGATGCACTCTACTGAGGGCTCATCTGTGTCACCGACCTTGCGGTGGAGCGGAAACCGCTCACGTAAAGTCTCTGCATAAGGTTAGGAGAACGAACTTTGATATGTCTCCTTTCATTGACAGTGGGAGTTAAGGATAGAATGGTTAATAATTTTAAGAACTTTAATTCCGCACAGGAGCCACTCACTGGCCTGTGCTCACCACTCTTCTTGTTTCAGTGAGACAGTGTGATGCGACGTTGGCTAACTGCACCGTGTTGAGGGTGTGCAGGTGAGTTGTCTTCCTGTCTCACCTGAGCTGAGAGGCCAGAATCCTCAGGGCACCCAGGCATACCTGTTGGAAATGGTTCCGTGTTAAAAACATAAACACATTAAAAATATTTAGCCATTTGGAATTTTGTTAGGCAAAAGTGGAGCTATTAATGCTTCTTTGACCCTGCAAGGAAGATTGCTATTTTCCAAATTGGTCTGGACATGATAGTCTAATTGTGTGCTTTTCATCAGCTATTCAAAGGGCTCTTTTGAGTTTTGCATTTCTGGGTAAAGTGGATCTGCTTGGTAAACACAGGGTAGCACCTCATGGTGTTTTTATCCTTTATGTTGCAGTCTCCCCTCAGCTTTCTTGTAGGTGCATTTCAGGATCAGGTGTGTGGGTGGGTAGAACTGGCAGCCTGTCTTCTGACTTTCAGTTCAGTCCTCTGGCTGTTGCTTTATCTGATGAATGTGTGTTTATAGGCTCGGAAAATTAAGATTGTAAGTGAATTTTGAGTCATGGCCTGCTGTTCTGCCTGCAAATGAGCACACAAGCCAGGGGGACTGGTCCCTGTGTGTGTGAAGACAGGGAAGGTGAATCAGTATTAAATTCTTACCTGGTGCTTGTTCAGATTTCCTGTGCCACTGCTAATTGTTTGGGTAGAATCTCCTTTCTTGATTTAGCCTGTAACTGAGATTTTCAGAAGTCTCAGATTTCACCCTAGGAAACCGGAGCAGGACAACACCTCATTCGTGTTCTAATCGATAGACTTAATCAAGCCTGTTCTCAGAGAGGCTACTTCGGAAGCCAAGAGAAGACAGAGCCAGAGAGTAAAGTAATTGGAGGTCATTTCTGAAGTTGAAAGGCTACTGCTTACCAGCTAGGCATCTCTGGGCAGGTTTCTGAAATTGAGACTAATGATGTGATGAACCACATTTACGAAAAAGAAGATATAAATGATCAGTATCAAATGCACAGTTCTTTACTCATGTGGGATGCTGTATGTAAATCTGTACCTGGTGAAGTGCTGTAAAGAGTTATTGCATTACACCGGT
Source organism: Smutsia gigantea (assembly GCA_032199065.1). Lineage (NCBI taxonomy): Eukaryota > Metazoa > Chordata > Mammalia > Pholidota > Manidae > Smutsia > Smutsia gigantea. Next base: position 50,972 of record JAVSCE010015737.1, on the reverse strand, counting down.
GCACCCACCTGCCTGCCTAACTTAACAGTTCATTCAACTAACAATTATTAATCACCTATTGTATGTCAATGTGAATGCCTCCCTGCTTTATGTCTCTGTGGAGTGTTCTTGTTGGTAGGGAGAGGGTGTTAGTTGGAGTGGTTGAAGCTTGTGGGGGGCACGGAATGGAGGTAATCTGTGTGGTGACTGCCATCTATAAGGAAGGATAAGACAATCTCTGTTGATAAAGAAATGAGTCTAACCAGGGAGAAAAGGAGACGGACAATGCAAAGGCCCAGTGAGTGTGTGTTAGGATAATTATCCATTGAATGCTTTAAAAAGCTAGAGGAGGACCAGACTGCAGGGGAGGTGGGCAGTTTCATGAGAAATAAAATTTATTAAATCAGACAAAATAGTAGGGACTGCCAGCTGGTGTCAGAAGTACCATTTTGAAATGTAAAGATTGGAGGATGTGAGTTCAAACTGAGTTTAAAGCAAGGCTCTGACTATCCCTAACCATCTGCTATGGGGCAAATCTCCTAATTCATCACACATTGTTTCTTCATCTGTAAAATGGGTTTAAAAATACTTCATGGAATTTTTTGAGGATTCACTTCAATTGGCAGTGTATATGATGAAGTACCATACAAGCTAGTGCTGTTTGGTATCGAAAGGTACTTTCAAAGTATGTTCTCTTTAAAGCTATCAACAGATACAAATCATAACTTAATCTAACTGGTCTCAGTCGCAGGTTTTTACATTATTGGCCCTTTCCAGCATTTTCTGACTCCCTTCGTGAGTGCAGGTCTTTAGACTTTCGGTTAGCTGTTGTCCTCTGGCATGCCTCACTTGTTGAGTTATCTTCCCAGCCCAGCCATAGGGAATCTTTTCATTGTGTTGGCGTGGGGAGCACCAGCTGGAAGGATAGGCTGTCTGGTGCAGTACACCGATGGAGAGGGGCTTGTCTGGGGCTGGACTGTAACTTCGCACTCTTCTCTCTGCCTCCCCAGTCAAGCGGGCCCTTCTCTTTTTCCTCTATATTAACAAGAAGAATGTAGAAAAGGAAAACCAAGGCTATGCATCCCCATTTTTGAGACCATGAAAATCACCCTTACTGGTTTACTCCATTTGTAAAGAGGTGTGATTTTCAGCTATGCTGTCACGGAAGAGCTGGGCTCAATCACGGCAGTTGCTCTCTAGGTGGAACTCAAATCTGCAAGCCTCTGTATGCTTGCCTCATCCTCATTGAAGTAGACTTCAGCTCATCTGACATTTGAATAAATTGCCTTTGATACAAATCCATCCTCAGATATTTTAAACTATCATGGTAAATGGGACTTTTGGTGGGGAGGGCAGCATGATACGTATAAGTCAGTTTTCAGGACAGTGTGACACATGCCAGATCGTAGCATGCAGTTTGAAAAGGCCCCAAATTAAGTAAAACAAAACAAGCAAGGGGAGACGCAGAAAGGCTAACTGATTAGGTAAGGTCATATAGCAATTAATGGCTGGGCAGGGACAAGAACCCCTTTGTCCCTATTTCCAGTCAGCACTTTTTCCCACTCCAATGTACTCTAATTTTTTCCTGTTTGGGTCTGTTAGCAATGTAATTATTTTGATGTTTTCAATGTGAAATAACTTGCATTTGGGCTTTGAAACCCATTGCAGCCAGGTTTAAGGCAGCCACTATACCTTTTTTTTTCATTTGGGAGAATAAAAACATTGTGCATAATGGGGTGATATGACATGGGTACATTTCTATCAAATGAGGAATTAAATGTAAAAATAATGTTAGCTTTACTTGCATGTTCTATAAATAGCACCAAAACGTAAAATATTGTAGAAGTGCACAATTTTTAAAAGAAGCAAGTTCCTGGAAACGGTATTTAGATTTGTGTTCTGAGTCATAGGATAAAAGTGTCTTAGAAATATGTTTTCATGTAGTTGGCTTTGGGATCCTTTAATGTTGGTTGTCAGGAACTATGTGCAGCAAATATTTTATTGTATCCTTAAGATGTGCAAAGGCAACGTGCTGGTTGCTGTGAGCAGTACAAAGACAAATGGGACAGAGGGTCTTTATTAAAATAGCACTTTAAAAGAACTGAAACAGACTCAGAAGCTGTGTATGACTTAAAACACAGACTTGCTCTCTCCCAAGAAAACATTCGTTTGATCTCATAGGCAGATCTTCTTTGGAATTGTTATTCTTACACTAACTGACAACCAGACTTGTAACAGGACCTTTATTTTCATTACATGGCAACAAGGGATCAACCCTTTACATTTATTTTATCAGGGCTCTATCTTAGTTTGGACCAAAAGTAAAAATGTGTCAACATTTGATGAGATTTTATATCATGAAGCCTTCTGAGGAGAGCGTATGACAGCCTTAATACATCTTAAAAAGTGGCTTGAATGCTGCATAGACGTGAGATGGGGCCACTCCTGTTGTCTGAGAGGGTTACAATTTAAAACGGTCGGTATTGAGCCACTGAGGGAATTGTTCTCACTGACTAGGAGTTTGATATAAGGATCTTAAAACGTGAGTATCCACCAGGTACTAGTGGTCCTGGTCATACCTGGTTACCATGTTTCTATGAAGAGTGAAATTGTTACAGAGTCGGGGCCACTTGCCTGCTGATTGGCTTGTACTTGGAGCCTGCAGGCCTTCTTTTATGCTGGTCTCTGCTGATGGTGACTCACTTCCCTGAAGAATGAATAGTGTTTTCATGTACAATGAGGTTGGAAAATTAATTGTTAACATTTTAGAGATTGGAAAGATTAAGTTTAGCACAAAGACAAATGCCTGAGTCCTGTTTCAGAAGGAATGAGAAAAATGAGTCATTGTTTGGTTTTTTTTAATGTTGGTTAAAAAAAAACAACCCATAACTTTTTTTTTATACCTCCAGGGTCCCCACTATAAAATCAACTTTATATGAGAATTTACAAAATATGATACTTCACTACTGCTAAGGATGTGGTTTCAGTTGTTCAGTAGGTGCTGTTGAATGCTGATAGCCATTCTCCAGCCCTCCTGTGGTATACTCAGAAATGCAATGCTAGTCATGTTGAAAAGCTAGCAGTTTGGGAGGAAGTAGGCCACGTATGAAGGTATAGCTGAAAAGGCCAAATGAGAGCCGAATCGTCTTCAGCCTGGTGAATGGCATATTTGGTTCATGTGAATTGCTACTCTCCCGGAGCTTGTGCTGACGGGCACACCACCTTGCCTGCCGTTCCACCGTCACAGTGTACGATCAGCCCGGGGATAGCTTCCGCCAGCTGCCGATGACCATGTTGCCTGAGCTTTGTTTTAACCCTAAAGTCTTCTTCTTGCTCCCTGTTTGTGCCTGTGGCACTTGAGCTCCTCACGCAGCTCCTGCTGGCCTGTCCTGTGGGCCGTATTCTACCCCAGTTCAGCTTCACGACGTCCTGCTGCCGCTCTAGTGCTAAGGAATTGCTGGGGTTCCTGTCTTTTGACTGTCTGGCACCTTGAGTTTTGGTGAACATTGAGAAGACTGGGGAGGAGGCATAATATGATCTCTGGTAGGCCTCGGAGGACAGGGAGTCTGACTCTTTTGTGTTTTGGCCAAGAAATCTTTGGGTGACACACCGCCTGCCCCCCTTCCAGAGACTCTGAAGACTTGATGAGCCTGTTGTTTTCTCCTCGTGTTGGTCATTGTTGTACAGCGCATTGTCATTTGAATAGAAGAGTTAAGTGGTAGGTTTTAGTTCACACGCGAAACTATTCATAGTAATCTGATGGTGTACATTTGGGAAGGTAGGTTGGCCAGGGCTCTTAAAAATGTAAATAAAGTCAGCTGATCACCTCTTTAGATCCACCAGCCCAGTGTCTTTGCCCCAACACGTCATTAATTGCCTGTTACCTTGTGTCATCTCCTGCCCCCCCCAACATTGAGCCTTGAGCTCCTGGATATTTTTTGTGCCACTGGGTCCCCATGATGGCGCCCGGTTCTTGTCTCAAAAGAGATGCTCAAGCCTGAACATGTTCCCTGCTTGCCAAGGGTTTACTCTCAGTGGTTAAAGTTGTATTAAAAATAAGCTCTGTGTTGTAGGTAGAAGAATTAATACGTTTGGATTCTGGTTCTGGCCCTGCCATTAATAGAAACTTTTCTTTGCTGTCGGATCGAGTAGCCCTGAATGACTTCAGCCCGGGCATCCCATTGTTCATCTGGAATATTTCTTAGTTGGAAATGCTGTCAGGCAATCCAATCCAGGGAGGTCTCCCTGAGCGCTTAGTGAGACCTGAACCTGCGAGAGGGTTCTTGACTCTGATCGAGAAAGAATTCACAAACAGGTTGGACGAGTGTAGCCAAGGAAGGATTTCATTAAACTGAGAGTAGCAGTGAATGTCAGCAGCCGCACAGGCTGTAGAGAGCAAGGAAGAGCAGAGGGAGGGAAAGGAGCTCATTGAACTTCTGCTTGGCATAGAGTAAATAAATCCCTTGCCAACTCCTCAAGCCAGGGTCACCTGGCATCCAGTGTCTGCTTGAATCTGCACAACGTGGGAACTAATGCCCTGCCACCCAAGGATTTGGGAGAGCCTCAGAGTACTGGATGGAGTGAGATGTTCTGAGAACTTCCCAAGGGCAAAGAAGGGAGATTTTGGGGGCAGGCTACTAAAGAATGTGATTGTACAGCTGCAGTCCTGTCTGGGTTACCCATGCGATGGGAACTTGCAAGCCCAAATCAGAGATCTCAGTAGCCTTTTCCTACTTGTCTGAAGTAGAACAGAGACAGAGGGAAGACCTGTGCTTAAGTCTGTGGAAAACAGAATAAAATAGCAAAGTGACAAAGACGCTAACCATTGGAAGAGCGCAGAGACAAAACACAGTGAGTCCTGAGAAGTCTTTATTTAAGGCAAAAGTATACATGCAAAGAAAGGGGAATGCGGGCAACCTCAGAGAGGAGGTGCGCTTAATAAGGGTTTAGGGTTTGGGGTTTATAGGGCCTTTTGGATAGGAGTCAGCATAAGGCATGATGTGTACAGATGATTCATAACTCCTTTGAAGTTGTCTTAAGAATAGGGTTATTTAGGTGACTGTGTTGAGCTGGATCTTGGCATTCTTTATCCACATAGGTTCATTTACACTTTGGAGGCCTGTCTCATGTCCTGGTTACAAAGTTAACTTAATTGATTAAGGGGCTGGAGGAAGAGAACAGTATAGAGACTGAGTTAAAGAATAAGCTGGGCCTTTTTCGCAGGCTCAGTGGAGTTTTTACAGTGACCTGACCCTTGTCCCATGTCCCTGCTCTACTTCAGAAAGGCATGTCAGAACACACTCGTTACTTGTTTCCTACCATCATTGCATTTTGATACCTGTTACCACTAGATCATGAACTTTTGGTGCATTTGTGCTTACTTGTCAAAAATGTCCCTATTGTCTCCCCTCCACCCCCAACACTCCCCCTTTCAACATTCTACCAACATCACTGTGGCTCTTATTCTCGAAAAGTATTTTAAAGCTTTGTCTCTGGTGCTCGCAAGGAATGCAGCCCACAGGCAGCCCTGCCCTTGGCTATAACCTTAATTAAATCGGCTTCCCTCAGGTCAGCCTTTGGCTGTGCTTCTTTCTTTCAAAGGCCAGCTGCTAGGCTGCTGGCGCGCCTGCAGCCGCCATTGTGTGCCTGTGCACAGCCATCCGTCACTGTCAGCAGGTTGGGAGCCTCTCTGCTGTGTCCTCCCTGCCGGTGGGGAGGTGGGGAACAAGGGAGAGGGGTGGTGGTCTGAGGACCGCTGGGAGGGAGGGGAGACAAGAGAACAGCTTTTCAGTAGAAAGAATTAAGGAGGAAAAGGAATCCGAGGAATAATAATCAGAAAAAAGGAAATAGAAGTGAACAGCAGAGGACAGGTAGGTAAAATGACTCTCTCCCCAGTTTTCCAAGTTGAAGTCCAGTCTTCCTCCAGTTTTGTTTATCCTTTAATTCTTTACTTCCACCGAGAGGTCTATATACTTTGCTCTTTTTTAATTTTGATTTTTGGTGGGTGAGGACTGTTAGATACTCTTTATTGTCATCCTTCCTCCCCTGTTGGTGTGTATGTCTGGATTCTTGCCCGTCTAGCTTCTCTTTTGTTGCCCATGATAATGTTCTCCAGCCTTTTTGCTCTGTCAGCCCTCTTGGCGTTAGGGTCAAACGTTGCTTTCCATGGACATGCTTAACAGATTTGACAAAAAATAGGATTAATGAGTATGTTTGGAGGCAGAGAAATCAGACATCTGCTTTCTGTATCTTGCATAAATGAGAGGACTATAAGAATGAATTTAAAATACTTCTTAAAGATTGCTTATTTAACTTTAAAATGGGAAAGTGTTCGCTTGGTTTACTTTGGGCATTAGATTACAAATAAAGTCTTTGTTTTGAAAGACCCGTATTTTAACAGGAGAGTCCAGTATAATTTGCCAAGGAGCTATCTCTTTTAGTGAAATTATAGTTAATTTGCTAATCTGAATTTTAAAAATACAAACCTATAAGCATTTATTGTTTTGTTTTCAACATAAGCAGAGTCTTAGTATTTTAAATTAATTTTTGTTATCCAGGGATTTACTGTTTCCTGACAATAGTTTTCTAGCAGAGAGAGTATAGCTTAACTGAGAAGTAAATTTCTAATCAGGTAAAAATAAAAACGTCTTCTAACTTTAGATACTTATTTAACCGACTCACATGCTTATTTCAACTCTAGTAATTAGTGGCAAAAATATAATTTTTTGTCAATTTAGTCTTTTTTAGGAGATTATATGTTTGAAATATTCCTTATAATTCTCTGTATTATATTTTAATAACATTAGTATGTATTGGGAGAATTATTTCCCTTCGAGAGAGGACAGTGTGAACAGTACATGGTACCAAACTGAAAGTCAGTTGTATATTGGTGTTTATATATAATAGTAGCTTAACTTTGGAGAATTTCATTTATCATTTGTGTCTGGATTGACCAAGTGGAGAAAGAAGGTAGGGGAATAGCATTAACGTTTCTTTCTTCTTTTTTTTAAATTAAAGTGTCGTTGGTATACAATCTTCTGTTAGTTTCACATAAACAACGCAGTGGCTTTGACATTCTCCCATACTATCAAGTCCTCACCCCTCAGCTGTGGTCACTATCAACGTAGTAAGATGCTATAGAGTCATTAACTGTCTTCTCCGTGCTGTACTACCTGCCTATATTGTGATTGTGAATTATAGTGCCCCTTAATCCCCTTTGGTAACCGCTAGTCCCTTCTTGGTGTCTGTGAGTCTGCTGCTCTTTTGTTCTTTCTGTTTTGCTTTGTTTTATACTTCTCAAATGAGTGAGATCATTTGGTGTTTGTCTTTCTCTGCCTGGCTTATTTCACTGAGCATAATACCTTCCAGCTCCATCCATGTTGTTGCAAATGGTAGGATTCCTTTCTTTTTATGGCTGAATAATATTCCATTGTGTATATGTACCACATCTTCTTTATCCATTCATCTACTGATGGACACTTAGGTTGCTTCCATATCTTGGCTATTGTAAATAGTGCTGTGATAAACATAGGGGTGCAGATGTCTTTTCAAATCAGGGATCTTGTTTTCTTTTGGGTGAATTCCTAGAAGTGGCATTACTGGGTCAAATGGTATTTCTAGCATTAATATTTCTTAGTCCCTTATCCTTTCGTGTCATAGGGAGAGGTTGATAATTAAGGGCGGGTGCGTTCCCCCTTTTGCCTCTAGACCTTGGTCTGAGTATGATGGGCTTAGTCAGAGTGACCCAGGAGGGATGCAAGTAAACTAACTGTGCAGTGTCTTATTTTGGGGACTGTGTCAGACAGTGGTAGGGACTGGAGACTCCTCTTGGTTTTCAGAGTAGAAGGGAAAAGCAGGGTGTGACAAGTGCAGGGTAATAATGGAGACTGCGCGTTCCGTTGACAGAGCCTCAGGGTATTCTGTTCTTTGGGAGTATGCCTATGCAAAACCAAGCAGGTCTCTGAATGAAAGTGAAGTTAATCTTTTCCCACCATCTGTCCGTTTTCTCCCAAATAGCTGTCATGTATAGACCTACCATTAATGCTGAATTCCTTTGCAGTGGTTGTTGTAGAAAATATGTTTTATACTGTGTGCCCTGGGCATACAATGTGTAATAAAGTATATTTCTCTAAACCATATGTAAAAGGATTCCTCCCCACCAGACTCTTTGTTTCAGACTTTGTTTTTGAAAATATTTATGTGTATTTAAATACATAAGAATCTCGTGTGTATTTCTTCATGAGAATATTGATCCACACTTAAATATTTGACAGTTTCTGAAATTAAAGGGCCTAAAAGTCAACTTTGCTAAGTTTCTTTCTTTTGAACAGTTTTGAATGATTGAGGTGTTGGGCTCCTTGTTTATCAACTACAGACATTATCTGAATCTAAAAACGAAATGAGTCCCCCCCACACAGCCAGAAAACCCCCTAAACCTGAAAACTACCTTGATGTATTCTCTTGTCTTTCTCCTAAAAATAGGAGATTAGAAGTTGGAACCATTAATTGAAAGTTCAAGATCATTAGGAGCTGTTTAAAAATTTTATCAGGTCATAATTACTAATAACTATAAACATTTCTTATCATTTGTTTAAATGATAATTTGCAAACACCTCTCTCTCCTGACATGTTTTACTCTTTGCTGGGCCTGAACATAGCAGTCCGTGTGTTTTACAGACCTACCAAGATCTTAATGAAAGAAAGGTTTCTTCAGCCAGATTTTGGCCAGTTGTGTGGAAACTCTTGGAAAGCAAAGACTGTAACTTGTAGAACTGACCATTAGATTTGGACACTGTTTCCAGAATTACATCCTTGATCAAAGAAGAATTCACTTGATGAGATCATGCCAACTTCTTGACTGTTCCTACAAACCTGAATTTTCCGTGCAAAAATAAGCTCTCGTAACAAGTGTAGGCAGGAGTTAAAAGAGCTTAAATGAATTGGAAGTACTGCATTTTCATTAGGTGTTCACGATGCTGGGGCCATATGCCTGGCGCAGCCCCGGGCTGTGGGGGCCCCTCTGCGCTGGGTTGGAGGGGCCCGCTGATGCTGGCGCTGAGCCCTGGCCTACGTGCAGCTGTCCTCCTCCACTGCCTAGGTGATGAGCACTGGTGGGCAGTTTGTCTTCTGTATTAGCATCTCAGCAGGAGAAAGAACAGGAAAACTCAGTCTTCTTAAACAGCTCTTTCTCGTTTTGAATTACTACTGCTATCTCTGTATTGACAAGACCTTCCCTTTGATCACAGCATTTATTGGCTGTCAGCATAACAATATAAAGTGGAATGAAATGTGTTCCTCTTTCCTCTGTGCCTGCTGCATTTCATATTGTGTTAAAACTATTAGGAAATACTTAAAAAGGTTGAGCTTGTCCAGATAGTTTGCTGCCCTTTATCTTTAGAACTCCTGTTTGCGGTTGGTAATAATACCTTTTAGTCACCCAGTAGATTGCCTACTAGGATTCATTTTTGTAAAGATTAATGCATTGACTTTTTTTGCTTGAAGTAGTAAATGTCCTCAGTTTTTCCCAAATCACGGCAATTGATATAGAGAGATTAGACAGATTTCCCCGAGACTCAGGGATGTTGAAGAAGGGTTAAGTGGGAAATGGCAGTGTGTGTGTGTGTGTGAGAGAGAGAGAGAGAGAGAGAGAGAGAGAGAGAGAGTGAGAGGAGAACAGAGAGATCACAGAGGAATCCTGTAATCTAAGTTCAAAAAGCTGTTAGCACCTATTACGTGTAATGTAAGGTTCTATGAGAATAACAAGATGAGTAAGATATCTCTGTTCTCCAGAGGCTTATAGTGAACTAATTGCAGGAAATGGACATACCTTAACTGAAACATAAAGCAAGAGACAATCCAGTAAGAGTTTAAAACACTTTTTAAAGAGAACAGGGAAAGAGAAGCAAGGAACTTCCCGTGGAATCCAGAGAAAACTTCATGGATGAGATAGCACAGTGTCTGGAAGCTTTAAGTGAAAACATCTCAATTTTCTTAAAAGCGTGCCCCTTTTTATAGGTCAAAAAACCTCAACAACTCTGATCTCCTTTACTGAAATTTAAAAGTAAATTACTTTATGTGATTACCTATTTAATTTATTGCTAAGTAAATTAATTGAATGCTCTTACCAACTGTATAACCCCCTTCCATCTTGAGTTATAGTTTGAGGTTATACACTCTTTATCCAAGAGAAGAGTTTTCTTTTAAGGTAACAGTATGTTTTGAAGGTTGGTGTGTGTGTGTGTGTGTGTGTGTGAAGGCAACTGAGAATTAGACAAATACTAGACTTTGACTACTTCCCCGTTTTTCAGCATTTGCATTTATATCTTTTCAGTTAAAATGATGTTTTCATATTCTTAGTAATTTCTTTCATTATCTACTTTAAATATTTGCCTGGATTCCCTGTGCAAATTTTTAATTGCATGATTTTATTTTTTAGTTAATTAATTATTAACTAGTCTTTTTGGCCTACCACTTTTTATCATCCAGTAACCAAATACAAGATAAGTCTTTCAAGGAACATCTAAATACCAAAAAATTATGCTTCAGAACGTTTGTGGAGTACATTTCCAAATTCATTATGACTTGGATTATCCCCCATTTGGATTATTTGGGTGTTTAAGGGGGTAGCTCAGGCTGTAACAGTTCTTAAAATATATCATAAATACTGATGTGTCCCTTCTACATAGTGCTGTGTGATTTCCACTAGAAATATAGCCCTTTTAAAAATGACATATAATTAAAAAAATAAAAATATTAAAATGACCTGTAATGTAAACAAATTAACAGTGTAGTAAGTAAAAACATTGTCTGTAGTAAAAATTTTTAAATGACCCCTAATACTCACCTTGAAGTCTTAGAAGTTAGAGGAAGCTCTCTTATTTTGTCTGTTAGCCTCCCTCCTTTGTTCTCAGGACCCCAAACTCACACCAGTGTCACAAGTACTAGCAACCTTATGGATTAAATGGCCGTTGCTGCGATAGCCTGGGAACCTGACCACCATTTTCACAGTATTTCCTTGTGGGGTTCATCATGCCTTCATGCAAGGGACTTGCAACATTGAAATAGGAATTCCATTTCTTGAGGACGCTGTCAGTCTTTTGTTTATCTCCCCTAGTTCCCACCACATAATTCTCTAATGACTTCAAGAGCTCACAGTTGCTTATTGAATGAAATGTCAGTTTTTTCCTATAAATAATTTGAATATATTCATTGAAAATATATTCATATTTTAAGCAACCGATTTTTAAGTTTTTAAGTAATTGATTCATAATACTACTCCTAAAGTAAACTCATAAATGTTAAGTGAAATCTTAAGGTGATGTATTTGTATCTTTAAAAATTGTGATAAATTGAGAGGGAAATCTGCATAAAATAGGATTTTTGGTTGTCATTGCATTCTAAGATATGGTTGCAACAATATCACTTAGGAAAAGTGATTGTATTTACTGCTTATGCTTTTTCATGTTCAGTAAAATAGAGCTAATGGGCTGAGAGCATGTGTATGTATACATAGATATGTATAGTTTTGCAGAAGGTTTAGGGCGGAAACACAGCCGTGATTATTTTTCATGTACTGACCATTTCTGTTTGTGGTGCACACCATGTGAATTTTCATGTTGGGATATATACTGTTATGTGAATGTGAAGACACAAATTATTCCCAGTGGGATGGTGACTTCATTAAGCTTCTCACTGCCTTTTATTTTATTGTGGGAACATCTGGAGACACATTATCTCCCACAAGAGGGCCCTCCAGCCTGTTACGTAGTAACGACTTTTCTCACCCAGAAACAATGAAGTATCAGATGAGTGTAGCCTCAAACAAAGGATTGCCACTCCTTTTCAGAGCAGATTATAGTCGGGATTTCCCTCCTACTCTGGGGAGCCTGGCACTAGAGATTATCTACTTGATTCCTTTCTTTGTTAATAGACCATCATAAAGGGGTCTTTGTTGTACTCTTTGTTCCAGCAGGATGGATCCATTCTTTCATTCTGCTGCTTGGTTCCTGCAGCAGTTTCTTTAATAGCACCTTGAATCACGTTGTTTTCTCTTTGTCATGGAGTTTAAGCTTCATCTCAATAATTACTTTTGTTCAGAAGTCAAGCTCCCCAGAACTGTTTTGGACAAACACCCCACCTCTGGGAATGTTCTCTGCCGCAGGTGAAATCAGCATCAATTCCTGATTAGATTCCCTTCTGCATCCCATTCATTTCCAGATCTTTTGGGTCACGGGAATGCGTATTTGTGGTTTCTCTAATGATCACATTTTGTGTTTAATGTATTTGCTGTAGTTTAGAGCAATTTGGAGGTACTCTTTTGACTAGATCTTTATTCATTATTTTGGCGGAAGATGAGGGGACTTACAAGGGTATTGAATGAAGGCAGGTGACTCTGAGACGCTCTAGTTGTTAAGGAAGGGAGGTGATGGAAGAGGTTGAACAGCATGTTTCTGAAGCCATGGAGCACATCTTATTTACCCAGTCATTGCAATGAGAACATTTTATGCATAGCCTGCTTTCCTTCCTTCTCTCCTTCGTTCCCTCCTCCCTCCCTCCCTTTAATTTGGCAAAGTAACAACAGTAAGGTTTCCTGTAAAACTTATTCTTTCATTCAAAAACTTAGAATATGTTTGCTATAAAGAATATAAAAAGTAGAAAAGACTGCCCTTTTTCGTGAGACTCATGTATAGTCTAGTGAATTGCCACATGAAGAATTCCAGAGACTCTTAATGTGCCTTTCAGACTGATCACAGTTGAAAGTTACACCCTTGCGAACCTGACTCCTCGAAATTATTGCCTCTCAATTGTTTTGAAAGACATATTAGTATAATTGTTAAGAGTCTGAACTCTAGTGTCAAAATACTTGGATTCGTGTCCTGGTTCTCTCACGTCCTAGCTAATTAGCCTTTGCAGGTCTCATGTGTAAAATGGGGATAATGGCATCTACTCATAGATCTGTTGTATTAGATGAGTTAATACATGTAAGGTGTTTCGAGAAGGACCTGGTAGTATTTTTATCATCTAAATCATTACTATTTGAATGCCTACTACTTTGTAAACAAAATTTGAGGATGTAAAGAGATTATTAGAACATAAAATTCATCTAAATAAATTTGAAGATCTGATTGGCTTCATTTAATGATTCATGAATCAGGCAGCATCCCATCTCAGCAGACAGAAAGGAGCTCTGAGGAGCTCTGCAAAATAGAAGGCTTTTATAGTGGGCAGGCGGTGGGTGGGAAAGGAAGTTTCTATCAAAGAGTGGATTGTTTCAGGCAAGGTCACTTTCCTTTGGGGGAAAGTTTAGGGATAAGGGGGGTGGGAGGTGGTCTACCAGGCAAATAACCTCACTAGTGCTGACATTGACTGGTTAAAAGTCACATTCCTGAGAAAGCCTGAAACTACAATTAGGTTAAGAATAAGTCTGTTAGGTGATGTGGGCTTAGCAGAAGTGACTCCATTTTGGGCTTGTCCCTTTTTTAGCAAGATAATACAGACTTCAGAAGACTTCCTTACTAAATGAATTTATAGTCTATAGTTAAGCGATAATGCCAATAGAAATAGTTAAGTTGCTTCACCATGAGATAAATCCAGTGAAGAAATGAAACACCTACATATGAATGCTTGTCTATTACAACTTAACTGGGGCAGTCATGTGGTCCTTCTATGACACATGGACTTTAATTTCAGTTCGAAGAACTTAGAATAGTGATACTCAGAGGGTGACCACCCACTTCATTATCACCAAGGTGTGTTTTTTAAAAATAAAATACAGAGATTATAATGTGCAGTGGCATTAGAAGATGCTTAGTGAAGGTGATTGTTGACAGTTTGTCAACATCAGGCATATAACCTGACTTGTTATTTTCAAAGAGTTTGGTTACCAGGGACTGGGCAGAAGGGGAAATGGAGAATTATTGCTTAATGGTTACAGATTTGGGGTGATGAAAAAGTTGTGGAAAGGTATGGGGGTGGTCGTTGTGCAACCTTGCAAATGCACTTAATGCCACCGAACTGTACACTCAAAAGTTTACAATGTTAAGTTTTATCTTACATGTAAAAAGAAGCCATTACAGTTCTCCCATTTCTGAACCTTATTTATTTGTGTTTTTCTTTTCGCAGTGACAGTGTATCATGCATGCCACTGATTCCAGGGGACACTCCCCTGCTTTCCTGCAACCTCAGAATGGAAACAGCCATCGCTCGTCTGGCTATGTTCCAGGGAAGGTTGTCCCGCTGCGTCCGCCTCCTCCTCCAAAGAGCCAAGCTTCAGCCAAATTTACCTCCATCAGACAGGAACCCAGGGCCACGTTTGCTTTCTCACCTGAGGAGCAGCAAGCCCAGAGAGACAGCCGGAAGCAGAAGAGGCACAAGAATACTTTCATTTGCTTTGCTATTACTAGTTTCTCATTTTTTGTTGCACTTGCAGTTATTTTAGGAATATCCTCAAAATATGCCCCAGATGGTAAGTGTGTGTGTGTGTGTGTGTGTGTGTGTGTGTGTGTGTGTGTGTGTATGCATGTGCACTAGTGAGGCATATTCTAGAAGAAAGAAGGGAAGGGACTAGAAGAATAAAAATTTAAAAAGTACAAACCTTTTGTTTTCTTACATTGGTGCTAGCTAACTAATATATAATGAGATAATATTAGGTGTAACTTCTTAATAAATGAGAGCATTGTTAAAGGAATCCATTGGAAATGATAAAATTAAAGGATTGCTTTTACTTTCCATTTGCCACTTCATCCCATGCTTAAGGCATTTCTGGAGCATTTCTTTTCGGAATGCTAATTTTAAGAGTCGTCATTGAATTCCTGTGGTAGCCCAGTTTTGTCCTTTGTGGTAAGTATGATTTTCAGAATGCCAGAAGGTTTTAGTGATAAAAATCACTAAATGTTATGAGAAACTACATTTGATCTTTAAAAAAGTAAGTGAAAATATTAAAAGATTCGCATCTGTGGTTTGAAATGGGCGGGGGGAGGCAGTTCCAAGAGAAGCCTCAAATATTTTTGAGGAATAGTATATATCCTTAAAGGAGAACATCCCTGAGGAAGTATAGGTTCTGATACATTGGTCTACAACTCATTCATTACTTCATGGTTAAACATTTTGTAAGGAGGTTTTAATTCCCTAAATGGCCTTTGCATTTCAGGCTGGTAATATATCAATACTTAGGATGATCTTGAAGATGTTAGTCAACTTCACCATAGTACCAGCAATGAATGGCATCGTAATAGAATCCTGTCCATCTGCCTAGAAATTGCAGGTCTCAGGGCTGCGGAAGGAGAAGAAGACCTTAGCCACCCTGGATTGGCACCATTTGATAAACATTTTCCCATTTATAAGACTTCGAATATTGTCTTCTTTAGATGTTGTGGATACTTTAGAGGTTTTATAGACTGAGCTCCTGGGGCAGGTAGTGTCAATACTTCTAGAAGAATAGATGTCAAATCAGAGACACGTTCATATCAGTGTCTTTGCGGACCAGGCCAGTTGACCACATAATGAACTTGTAATATTGCTGTCTACTGCACATGGCATTAACATTCTCTCTTCTCCAGCAGAATAGCCAGATTCCCTGCCGCTGATTTCATTCTTTCCAAGTAATCTGCAGTAAGGGGATGCTAGATGAATGGAAAATCAGAGCTGAAATCTGAAGCTTTAATTGATGTTTTCATATTCCATCTAAGACATTGAATCGCTGATGTGGTTCCTTGAATCAACATTCTTTAGTTTCACATTTTGGCAGTATATTTGCAGAATTTCAGTGGAAAGATTTGGTATGCTGAACTATTTCAGGGTCAGCCTCACTGTGGTTACTGTTATGTAACTCAGATAATGCACTCACTGCTCAACGAGTGGGTTGCTGGGAAGGTGGGGCTGCTGAGCTATTTTTCGATGTTTCTGCTGCACACATTTTTTCTCATTAAGTGTACTTTCCTGGAAGGAAGCAGACTAGAATATTTGGTGATCATTCTAATGAAGCATGCTCTCCTGGGGAATAATTATAAACCATTAAGAGGACTCACATAACTGATAACAGTAGGTTCTAGACCTCAGAAGACTGGATTTCCTTCTCCACAGCTGGGTACAGTACTTGTTACATGGAGCATACCTTTGCTTGTGATGTAGCATCCTGTTTTTGATGTAGCATTCCAGCCTGATGTTTTATGGGATGACGGAAAGGTAGAAGGAAGAAAGTTCAAGAAATCCTCAGTACTTTGAACAAATTCAAGAGATTTCTATTTTTTCCGACAAGTTTTTCTTTTGTTTTGTTTTTTGTTTAAAGTATCATTGACACACCATCTTATGAAGGTTTCACATGAACAACATTGTGGTTTCCACATTCACCCTGAAGTCCCGCCCCATTGCAGTCACTGTCCATCAGCGTAGTAAGACGCTATAGTCATTACTTGTCTTCTCTGTGCTCTACTGCCTTCTCAACGGCTATTCTTAGTATAACAGTGACGATCACTGGTTTATAAGAAGCAGGTATCAATGATTATGGAACTGCTATGCAGAAAATTAATTCCACAAAGTAATTGCCAGGGTTTTAACTAGTGAGACTAGTTTTAACTAATACAGCAGTTATTGTTACCTCAGAGAGAAAGCCCGAGGATCGGGGGACAAGAATGCTTAGAAATAAGATGATGTTTGCATTAACGTTATGCAAGTTCAAAATGAGGATGCAGAATTTGCCATAAAAAAGAGTAACCATAAAAAGCAGTATCTTTGTGCTGCACGCAGTCAATCTACTTTTTTTCATATTATTCCCCCACATGTACCTTTCACCTTCATACCATTCTCAGGTGTATCTTGCCCATCCCTACTTTTGCTTACTTTAATTACAGGCTACACCTTGCTCTTCTAACTGGCAACCAGATGGACTCAGAGAGTGAGGGATACTTGTGTCCCTCGTATTCTCTCTCCTTCATGATCCTCTTATGTAAGTGCTCTCCACACTTTGGGCGTCTAGGTCAGGTGTCCCCTGTCACACTCAAACTGTCTCTGCCCCACTCTCTTCTCTCGGAGCTGTTTTGCACCTGATGTAACTACCACACTGTTCAGCATTTAGGGATTTCATACCTGGTCGCTTTTTCTCCCAAGCTATATTATACACTCTGAGGGCTGTGAACTCATTCTATGCTTTATAACTTCTGCAGAATCTAGTACAGACTGGACAGGTGGACGCTCAATAAATACTTGGTCATTAGCTGATCAAAATTAGTGTGATCCGCCCCGCTCCCCCACTCTCCTTTTACTAATATAGCAGAAACTAAAGGTTTCATCCATGAAGTATTTGTGGCAATGCCCAATACTTCCATGTTTTCATCATCACCTGTTCAAGAGGCAAATTCTTATTCTAGTAAAGAACACCAGTAAAGTAAACCTCATTTCTTAAAGGGGAACTTCCATATCACTCAACTTGCTGAGTAATCTTGGGTTTGACTTCTCTAATCCATAGTTTCCTCATCTCTGAAAGTGAGAAGGCATGTCTTTGGCCATTTGCTCCTTGCAGGGAAAATGTGCATGTCTGAAGATAGCAATATTTATCAGCTGCTGCCTTTGGAATGAAAGGGGCTATTATTGCCACTTTTATGACTCATTGTGCATAGGAGGGAACTTGCGAAAACTTAATATACATATTGCTTAGCAGTTCCATTTTTTTTATTTACCCGTATGTTGTGAACATTTTTCTTTTCTAAAACAACTTTCTAGTGTGGGTCCAAGGATAATTCACAGTTTTGTCTCTTACTGTTGATTTATTTCCAGAGTAGATGATTCATGGGAACTCCATTTTTACCTTGCAGAGTTTGACCTGAACTGGATGATAGCAATTTTAACTTAAACATTTTTAACCTAAAAAAAAAAAACAAAAAAAACCACACCTTTTTTGTGTGATGAGGAAGTAAAGGTTTTGATGTATATCTGCTGGGTGGGATGGAGTGGTTATTTCCATCCTTACAGCAGGAAGAAGTTAAAATATGTCAGCCCTTTACTTGCAGATTGTAGTAAATGATGGTAGTGCTTGCATATGGCTACATTCTTGCCTTTTGTTGGGTTGATGGGATATCGACATTGTATTGTTTTTCTAGAGAATTGCCCAGATCAGAACCCCCGTCTCAGGAACTGGGATCCAGGACAAGATTCGGCAAAACACGTTGTTATCAAGGAGGGTGATATGTTCCGTCTGACCTCAGATGCCACAGTGAATTCTATAGTTATTCAAGATGGAGGTAAATAATGGTCCCTGTCTATGGGGACTGCAAGGTTGCCCTTTACATGGAAACACTTGATGTTCCTTATATGGAAAACTATTTTTAGCCTTTAGAATGTGGTGTCATTCTAACCACAGAGACATGAAAAGTTCGTAAGGTAGAACCACAGATTTCAAGAGCTAGTAGGGCCTTAGGAATTACTCAAAACCCTTGATTTATAGAATAAGAAACAATTTAGAAGGTGATTTCTCAGCTAGATCTTTGCTTCAACTACAGAGTTATGAGAGAATTAACCATGTGTTAAAATATGGAAAAATGAGATTCAGAATTAATAGGCTCTTAGATATTTTTCTAGAAATGATTTACCTCTAAAGTAATTCAATTTGAATTAAAGAAATTGAATTTGAAAATTTCACAGGCTGGAAATTCATATACATGGGCATTTTTAGGGTGCTGAGATAAACTCTTCACTTCTTCCTTTACTGTGTTTTGAAGACAGGCTTAATTTTCTAAGCAAATTCTTAGTCCGTTTTTTTCCTTACCTTAATTGTGGGAGAGTATTTTTCTTCCCCTCTTAAGGTGAAATCTCTCTCTATCTCAGAAAGATGTTGCAGAAGTTGGCTTACAGTAGTGTCGTTCCATGTAGGACTGCTTGTATTTGGGGATGATAAGGATGGATCCAGAAATATTACTTTGAGAACTCGTTACATCCTGATCAAGGATGGTGGGGCGCTTCATATTGGAGCAGAAAAATGCCGCTATAAATCCAAAGCGACAATTGTCTTGTATGGCAAGTCAGATGAAGGTGAAAGTATGCCAACATTTGGCAAAAAATTTATTGGTG
Source organism: Smutsia gigantea (assembly GCA_032199065.1). Lineage (NCBI taxonomy): Eukaryota > Metazoa > Chordata > Mammalia > Pholidota > Manidae > Smutsia > Smutsia gigantea. The sequence continues at coordinate 31,934 of JAVSCE010015737.1, read as the reverse complement.
TGGAAGCTGGCGGGACACTGGAGTTACACGGGACGCAGAAAACATCGTGGACATTGCTGGCGAGAACTCTGCATTCCTCAGGCTTGACTTTTAGGCCCTATGCCTTTGAAAAGGACTTTTCCAGGGGCCTCAACGTGAGGGTCTTTGACCAAGACACGGCCAGAAATTTGGAAACTGCGAGGTTTGACACCCATGAATACCACAGCGAAAGCAGGCGGCTTCAGGAGTTTCTGAGAGTCCAGGAGCCAGGACGGATTGTTGCTATAGCCGTTGGAGATTCAGCAGCCAAAAGCCTCTTACAAGGAACCATACAAATGATCCAGGACCGGCTGGGAAGCAAGCTGATCCAGGGACTGGGCTACAGGTGGGAATTTACCTTTTTATTTCCCTTCCCAGCTGTGTATTAGAATCTGTGTCTGTGGGAGGAGAGGTGGGTGGGTGGGTGGAGGAAGAAGCGCACACAGCCCAGCCTGACTGCAGGTGTCAGAATGGCCACTACTCTTTGGAGGTTTCGTTGCCTCTAGACTGAAACATGAGGTTTCAAAAGCCCTTTTGAAGCACTTTGTGAAGTAGCATCAGGCTTGTGAAAAGTTCAGAACAGAAATGTACTGAAAAGCAATCAGGAAGTTGAAGGACAATTCTCTTTCATGACCTTCTGAGATCATATAAAACTGAGACTAATTGCAGCAACTTAGGAGTTGAAAAGTCCTAACCTTTCCATGATAAGGTATAAAAGTTGCCTCAAAAGCCCGGGGGGGTGGAACGTTGACAGTGCTCTGTCGCTTTCTTGCAGTCCTGTGTGGGCTAATTGGGATTTGCCTGTTGGGCTGGCACAGGTCTATGGAGCCCTGGTGCACGGGGAGAAGGAAAGGATGGAAGGCTAGGGTACGTCATCCAGATAGTAGCATTCATTTCTACTGTGGATGCTTCTTGTGCCGTCTTCTAGTTGACTCTGGTTTCCTAAGGCAGCCCCGAGGCTGGGGAAGTAGCTGGCAAAAAACCCAGAAGTTTTTAATTCTGCTTACTGTTCTTAGTAAAGCTGGGAAATGTCTGCAGTGGAAAATGAGAGGACTTCAAAACACACATGATGTTGAAATGGTCTAGTTATTATTTTCTCCTTTGATGGTCAGTTGATCTAGTTATTTTTCCTTTGGTTGGTTGCTGAAATGGAATATTATCTATAGAAAATCTAGAGAAAGCAAAGGCAAAATTACTGAAGAAAAGGGTTTATAATTTTTTAAAATGCCTTTTCTTCAAAACCCAAGGGATGTTTAGGAGATGCTAAGAGCTGGGTACCTACAGAGGCTTAGATGAAAAGACACCATCTCAGAGTCCTTGTTAAATCTAGTGGATAAACAGAGACCTAAATAGATCAGGATCTTGCTATGAGACACTTGGTATAGCTACAGTCTGTAACAGGGCATAAATAGAAGGAGCCCCAGAATCAGTGCAAGGAATCAGTGGAGACTTCCCAAGTTGCCTGAGGGAGGGCTGGGATTGTGTGTGGGCGGTGAAGGAGGGCTTTCCAGATGGAGGGAATAGCATGTGCGAAGCCTTAGAGGGGTGTGTGTGTGTGTGTGTGTGTGTGTGTATTTTTAAATATACTACACATACAGAAAAGTGCTTAAAAACAAAGTGTGCATTTAATGCATAATTACAATATGATACCTGGGTAGCTACCAATCCACATCAAGAAATAGAAATTGCCAGCACCCAAAGTCCCCCTACTGTCCCCTCCTGTTCACTGGTCACTCGCTTTGCTCCCCAGAGGTCACCACTCCTGAATTTGTGAAGAATACTAGATATTCTAAATAAATACTAAAGTGTAGGTTTGCCTGTTTCTGAACTTCATGTAAGTGCAAGCAGGTAATATGTCTTATTTTGTGTCTGGCTTCTTGTCTGAACTCTTATTGTTTGTCTTCTTGTCTGAACTGTTATTTATGTCATTGCTTGCAGTGCCTGCTCATTTTCATTGTTGTTTATTCTCTATTGCATGACTGCACCACAGTGTGGTTACTGCTGGACGTCTGGCTGGTTTTCCAGTGCGGACCTTTGATAAAAAGTGCTTTTCCGAATGTTCTTACTCTTCTCTTGATGCACATATTTCTATCATTTATAGACCTCGGAGGAACAGTGAGGCCTTTTCAAAGTTAGACACCCACTTTGTTTCATTAGCCAGTAAGGCCAAGGATGACTACTTTTGTCTCTTTATGCCATTATTGTTCTACATTTGTGTGATCATTATCTATGAATATTTTGACTCTTTTTGGTTCCTCTCTCTACTGGGAATCTCTTATAGGCAATTTAGGGAGTAAATTTGCTTTAAAATACTGCTGTTGATCTGCCAGAGGAATTAGAGTTGTGATCCTTTGCCAGCCTTCCATCGCTTTGACACTATCTGCAATGCACATAAACATGCCCCTTTGAAGATAATGTTCTAGTGTGTTGAAATTTTCCCCAAGTAGAGGAGGGAAGTAGGAGATAATGTCAATAGAATAGAACATTGTTCTATAGTTGCTGAGGCAGTTCTGGTAAATAAAGGATATTTTCCCTCTCCTTTCCTGTAACATAGGAGATAATAACTCGAGACATTCTTCATTTGAATCTTTCTGCTGTATCAAGGAATATAAATAGAACTATAAAGCATAGTCAGCCAATGAGTAGCTAATCCATGCGGGGGCAATAGGCTTTGGTTAACTTTTGTCTGTGGATATCCAGCCATCTGCTTGGCACAGATTACATTCGGCTTTTTTTTTTTTCTAGAGTAGGAAGCTGACATTTTTCTTTTCATGTTTTAGCCCAGGAATCTTAGGGCAAAATTTTCAGTCTTTTTGTCTTTGTTCTTTTTTTTTTGGCCACAAGCTTGAGCATGTCCCTGGGATGTTTATCACAGTAACACAGAAATAAAGTAACATTTTCACACTGATTGTTTTCAACAAGTAGACACATAGAAGGTACAATTTAAAAACCTGTTGGATAATGATAAATGGCTTTAATTTGAGAATTAAGAAACCAGTGACCCAGTGATTCACAGCGTCATCACACCAAGATTTCCTAAAATTCTGTGTCCAAGCCCCACCCCTTAGAACATTTCCATCAGGCTCTCCAAAGGGTTAGGACCCCCCAGGCAATTGAAATGCAGTTGATAACTACTGCTCTTACCTCTGACCTCTAACTCAGGGGTTCTCAGTGTAGTCCCCAAACCTGCAGCCTAGAAACTTGATAAAAATGCATACTCTGGCCCCACTTCTAACGGCAGAGGGTCGAGCCTGGCAGAAGGATTTAACCGCCCTCCCCGTGATCCGATGCCTCCTGCAGTTTGTGAGCCACTGTTAATTCAGTGCCGTGCCGCACATTCAGCTCCTCTTCGGCAAACTTTAAAAACATGACAGTAATGTTTAGCTGCCACCTGTAGCGGCTACGATTGCGAGGATCTGGGTGGGGTTTGAGCAGCGATATGCTCCTGAAGCCCCCTGTGTGACTATCACACAGCCAAGCCTGAGACTGTTCTGGAGAGGGGAGTTGAAAAAGAGAGCAGGTGCTCATCATTTTAAAAGAAGGAAAAACAATTGCGCCTGTGGCCAGGATGATAGGCGAATGTAGTGGGTGTGTACTGAGGAAGGAAGTCCGTGAATAATGGCAGTCACTATCATCACATCGGTGTTTCACCTGTGACAGAGCTGGGTAAACAAGGACTTAAAATCCAGGTGCGTTTCCTTCTGTGACGTCGGTCACTTCACTCAAGGTCTGGACTTGCAACCTCACATGGAAGAAGAGGTTGGAAGGACTGACAAAAATGAGATGAGAATTGTTAACAGCACCTGACGTCACATCCTGGTCCAGTATTTGGGTCAGTATCGTGACAAATAATCAAATGCACGGGCTGTTTTTCCTTCCAGGCAAGCCTGGGCTTTGGTCGGTGTCATTGATGGTGGAAGTACTTCTTGCAATGAATCTGTGAGAAACTATGAAAACCATAGTAGTGGAGGGAAGGCGCTTGCCCGGAGAGAATTTTACACTGTGGAGGGTCAGAAGTTCGCGGTGACAGCTTACAGTGAATGGATTGAAGGTAGGCAAGTACAGTTTCTACTCTTGGAAGGCGTTGGTAAGTATTGTGACAGACGGGTTTTTTCTCAATTGAAGTATAGGTGACATAATATTCTAATAGTGTCAGGTGTATAACATAGTGATTTGACATGTCTTTGCATCACACAAATACTCATAATAGTATAATTACCATTTGTCACCATACCAAATTATTATAATATTATTGACTATATTTCCCTATGCTGTACCTTTCATCCCCAGGACTTACATATTTTATAACTGGAAGTTTGTACTCTTGATGCCCTTCATCTGTTTTGACTAAACTCCACCCCCAAACCCTCTGGCAACCACCAGTTGAGACAGATTTTTTTAAGCGATACTGTATCTAAATGGCAATCTGGTTAGATTTCTCAACTGATTGAAGAGGGGAACTATAATTTCCCTGCTGTACTTGATCTTTGAGACTTAAGAGTTCTCTCTGGTCTAAAGGATGGTCTCTTCTAGTTTAGTTACCCCCAGTTCATGGTTCTTGAAGCATATAATGAGCTGAACTAGTTGGAAATAATTTGTTTTCTGAATTTGATACCAGTTGAACCAATCTGGGTGTGACAAGGTGAGCTGTCTTTGCTTATTTTCCAAGACAGTGAACATTATGTAGTACTTTTGCTCTTCTCTCTATGTAGTCATGTCAACGATCAGCAAATAATACCTTTGAACTCGTGCTATGCAAACAAACCTCATTTTCTTAGTAATTTTTCCGTGATGACCCAGCTAATGCGTTTATCTTAGGGACAAATTGGGAAACACAGAAAAGTACAAAGGAAAAATTAATCTTTAACCCTATCACTCAGAGATAATTATCTTGATGCAGATAATCTAGTATTTTTTTTATATTCTCTTTGTTCCCTAGTGTTCATCTGGTTTTGTTTTACTCTCTTTAAATAAGGTATTGTAAAGTTACCTTAGGTTCTTCAACATAATTTTTATTATGATCCATCTTTCAGAAGAACTATAAATTGTTTGAATAATGCCTAGCTCTGGGTGCTTAGGGTACTTCTGACTTTTTTTTTCTAAGGACGTTCACTGTGGACTTCTTTTTACTTACAACAGGATAATAGTGTATTTCATATCATTATAATTAGAGAAAGTCTTTTATTTAAAACAAACAGAATTCCTTGTTTGGGGTGGGTTTGGGGTGAGGAGATGGATGTATAATGGAGGAGGAAGCTGGAATCAAGCCTCAGGTTTCTGCCTCCAAGACTCCTGCTCTTACCACCGCTTCATGGTTGCCTCTGGCAAAAAGCCAAGTGTGGACGAGAAGCATTTCTTAGCAGGAATCTGGACCTGCATGAAGAGTTTAGTGGAACTGCTGCCAGTAATATTCCAGGCAGAAGCTAATGGCTGACAAACCTTGAGTCACATTTCCTCTGTGGGAAGTTTTGTTGTGCATTTCCACATTACCAATGACTACTCATTTCTGGAAGAGGTTACATTCTAGCTATCTGTCATTAGATATTACTTGTGTCCCATGTTCTCAATGACTTTTCCTTTCTAGAAGAGGTGGAAATTCTCTTGAGGGAGTGAGGAGGATGAACTTATTTCCTTTCATACTTCCAAATCAGTAGTGCCAATAGGAGACAATCTTAGGTGGGATTTTCTTCTGAAACCAGAAAAAAGAGAGGAATTATTGAATAATACAGATCTTTCCCATCTAACCTTCTGGCTTTACCATTTTTTTTTAACAGCAACAAATTCTAATGATCTTCTAAGTCGAAACTTATTTATCTAGTAGTTATCTTTTTTAAAGCATCATAGAAATTTGATATGAAAAAAATAATGTTTTCATTACCCCTTTTAAGATAATTATTTTTGTGGGTGGTGGGTAAAATCTGAACATTTGGGTAGTGATAATCATTGCTGCCACGAGGTTTTGGTTCTCTTCATTCTTAACCTCTCTGTTTTGATTCTTGAGAGAGCAGAATTCCAGTTGGACTCTAGAATTAAGTTAGGGTCCAGTTCTGGGCTCTACCGTTTTTGAGCTGTTATTCAAACTCTCTGACCTTTGGCTTTTTCATCTCTAAGGGATATAAAATTCCTTTCTCCCCAAGTTGTTCTGATGAAAGTTTCTTAAGCATGTGCAATTCTAGCAACTGTTAGCTGCTATTATTTTTACAGTTATTATTAATATTATTTAGACAAAATCCCATTATAGGTTTTAGTATCTGGTTGCAAGGAACATTATAAGAAAGAGAAAGCACTTTACATTTACCAGGTACCTTTCTTTTGGTGCTTGGTAGAAACAAATGTGTGGTAGATGAGAGTCTAAAGGAACAGAATCCAAGAAGTGTTCAGATTAGGTTTAATCAGGATAGTTGGCTTACGGCTATAAGGATATCTGTGTGATTGCTTCTCCTTTGCCAGTAGCCCCAGAGTTGTATGCCAGTTAATTAGAAGGATATAATGGTGAAGCACGGATACTTAGTAAACAGGTATCTTTGGAAAGGGATGTTTTTCCTTCTCTACTGGTGTTAAGAGGTAGCTTTTATGTATTCTGAATACATTTGCATTATATCATCCTGTGGCTTAGGACAGATTATAGAGCAGATGTTTTAGAAGAGGGAAATGTTTCTACACTTGGTGGCTTAAAAAAAAGTGTACATATGGAGATGTCGAATCAATTTTTCAGTTTTCGTCCACCTAATTGGGAGCCAACTTTGAGTTTCAGAAGGAGGTATCAGGAGAGAGGAGTAATTGGTAGTTCCTGGATTGTGCAGGTGATCTTACCCCAGGCGGGGAGCTGAGTTGGCCAGGGCACTACCATGTGGCCTTTGGGTCACCTGCAGATCATCATGGGAATGCTCATCCCTTCAGCAGACCTTCTGTGAGTCTGCACTGTGAAGTGGACAGAGTAGCGAATACATAGATGGATGCATCCAAGGAGGTGTGTTCTTCCCCCATTGTGAAGGTGTGAATGAGAGTACTGGAGAGAGAGGTTGCTTCCAACAAGGACATTTGGAAAATCTATAAAGATTCACCTGAGCTTTATAAGGCGAATAGCATCTTGGTCAGTGAATTAAGAGTGAAAGGACCTTGTAGATAAAGGATGAAGCATGAGCAAAGGCACAGAAATGAGAGATTGCCTGAGGGAAGCATTTTTTCTCAACGTTAAGGTTATGTGTGTGATAATGTCCTATCACTCGTCCTGTGTGTGGATCAAATCACAATACTGGGTATTTATTACAAACCTATTTGGTGTTTGGCAGCATCTACTGAGTATGATGCTTTTATGACATTTTAGGATGGTTTGGGAGCGGTGTGACAGTTGAAGCGCTGAGTTAAAATACAGCAAGAACTGTGGGGATCGAGAGCCTTTTGCAAAATCACTCAAGATTAGTTCACTGAAATGTGACATCTCATACCCCTTGTGGCTAGGGACACAGGCAGGGCGAGGATCTGTATTTTCATCTTTTTATCATCAGTATCTGCCGAATGACTGGCACGTGGTTAGCATTAGTAAAACTTTGCTAACTTGTGTTTATTTTAACTTCTGATTTGTCAATCTGTGAGGGGGTTGGTTTTAGGGGAAAAAAAAATTCCTGCTAACGCATTGCTTTTTTTTCTTGTCTGCTTGCTGGGGTAGGTGTTTCCCTTTCAGGTTTCCGCGTAGAGGTGGTGGATGGAGTGAAGCTTCATCTGCTGGATGATGTTAGTAGCTGGAAACCTGGAGACCAGATTGTGGTTGCTAGCACAGACTATTCTATGTACCAGGCGGAGGAATTCACGCTTCTCCCCTGTCCAGAGTGCAGCCGTTTCCAGATCAAAGCCAAAGGTATCAGACTGCTCACCATGCTGCTTGGGAAATACTATTTTCTTGGGATTTGATTCCTGGAGTCCCTCTCCTTGCCGCCCGCACCCCCGGTCTTCTTCTTCATCCCCCTCACCATCACCACCACCACCACCATCCATATTGAAGGTCTGAGCGGGAGGTGCTTTGAACGCTGTATCCCAGAGGTTGTTGGATAAAAGTACTGTACTTACGGAGCAGAAGGGTTGCTGTGTATGATATATAGCAGGGAAATCAGTGTTTCTTTTTTTAAAAACAAAATTGATGTGGACTGGGTGGGTTGACCCTTCCCCTCGTCCCCCAAGAGCCAAAACCCAACTATAACTACTTCATTTATTAATTAAGTCTTTTCTTCTTAATTAAAAAAACAAACGCACGCATGTTTTTTGAGTGCCTGCCTACTTCCTTGGCAAAAAGTAGGTCTCACTCATTTTCAAAGTGGAATCAAGAAGGTATTTTCATGAGGCTGTATTTCCTGTCATAATCTTGACTAATGCCTTTTGCGGGGGAGAGCAATGTGCAGCGAGATTCTTGCTGTAAGCTGTGCTTAAGAAGAATGCTTCATATTTGTCAGGTGCTTATTCCGAGCCTGGTAAGTGGCAGGGTGTCTTCATATGTTGCCCCCATGATGGGATGTATTATGCATTTCACTCATTAGATTGCTTTCCTTGCTCTGTACTCAAGAGTTTACAGTAACTATATAATAAGTACTCACTCACAGGTCAATTCAGAGTTTTGAGGTTTACGGGAAAATTATTTGCTTTAAAAAAATAGGATGAGGGGCTCACCTGGCTCTTTTCCTCTGTGTTTCATTCTGTGTTGTACTTTTCCTTCTTGATAATACGGGGCATAAGCAAAAAGAAAAGCCCATAACTGTGATACCATCTGGCACCACCAGTTTTGTTTGGAAATTCCCACTCTTGTGAACAAGTCTACATGATAATGAATCTCTGATGACCTCAACTCCTTGATGTATTTGTATTTTTTTTTCCTTCCTGAGTTTTTGTAATCAAAACATTGGAGACAAAGCTCATTAGGAAAGTGTTTCTAAACTTCTAAGAAAGGTGGGAATTTAAAAAGATGCATAATAATATTAAAATAAATGGGGAAGCAAAGTTAGTAATTTCTTTACAGTTAATGTCCAAATGCAGATAATTTTAGCTGTGAAGTAGAAGCAAAAACAACATGATGCCCTAAAATGCAGCATCTACAAAACCCTTCGTTTGTCTGGACTCCCCATACATGTGTTTCTTCATGAGCCCTCGGGAGCAGAGCAAGAGCATATGGGCAGGACCCATATGAATTCTTAGGTAGATTCCACATTATTGGTGCTGGTCAGTGGAGGATCGAGCTGCTTTAGGGAGGAGCAAGCTGTGTGTCTGTGTGTGTGTTTGATAGGTGTTAGTGAGGGTTCATGTATTGGGTGGGCAGTGAGACTAGATAATCTTTAAAATCCCTGCTTGCTGGGATTCTGTGGTTCTGAGGTACCAAAGAATGAAAGCAGGCAGTACATTTTGATAAGGTCTTGGAGTTAGAGAATAAAAAAGACTGTTTTTGATATAAGTTTCATGTTTTCTTTGTTCTTATATTCTTTTTTCCTTGCCCACATCCACCAGAAACCCCTCAGTTCCTGCACATGGGTGAGATCATAGATGGTGTAGACATGAGAGCTGAGGTTGGAATTCTTACCCAGAATGTTGTCATCCGAGGAGAAATGGAAGACTCCTGCTATGCTGAAAACCAGTGCCAGTTCTTTGATCATGATACTTTTGGGGGACATATCATGGTAGGCAAAGGGATTTAATGAGTTCTTTAAAACCCTAGTAGTCAAATACATGTTTGAAAAAGCTTTCAAGTCTGGAATGACATCTATAGGGATATTGAAAAAAAAACCACATTTTATTTTAGATAGTTAAAAGAGAAAGTTATTCCTCACTGAGCTGACCTGGACCTGTAGTTAAGCCATTTAAGAACTGTTCCAAGAATTCAATCAGTTTGCACTGGGAAGCACCAATCATACAGAGAGAAAAATACCCCAAAGAAAAAACAAAATTATCTTGGTGTCCATTCATGTGATCTCTGAAAGAATCAATTGGTTCTTTTTAAACATAATGTTATGAAAGGGTGGCTAGTAGTAAAACACACATACAAAATATGTTTCTGTAAGAATATGTTTTGTGTGCAGATCTTTAATCTGTAGAAGTATTGCACGCTTATTATGTGGTAACCATTGCTCTCTGTACTTATCTATTGGGCTTTCTGGGTTACACTTGGCTACAGGTGTTTTAAAAACAGTTTTTGTGTATTGAGTAGGCTGTGGTCATTAGTAACATTTCTGTTACACTGATTTCTGAGATACTGGTCAATTCCTTTGTTTTTTAGATGTATATGATTGAAAATCCAGTGTTTAAAAAGGGTGTTCTAATTGTAGGTCACAGGAATTTTTAAGAAAGAACTGAAGTAAACAATATTATATACTAACCAAAACATGGAGGGAGGATTTAGACATAACTATCAAACTACAGTAGAGTTTATAGAGGTGAAAGAAAAAGATGAGATTGGAAATAACCAAATTTGAATGTATTAAAATACATACACAGAACTCATATCTGAGCTTTCCTGGTTACATTTCTTTTATTGCTAACAAGTGGCTATTTTTTCTGGCTCTTTAAAGTAGTCACTTAGGTAAAGAAACTTTTGCTGCATTATTATTAAAAAAATTTTTTAATTGAAGTATAGGTGCTATAATATACAATATTATAGCCTTTGCTACCTTTTTAACTGGAGATCGAGGCAAACAGGATGTGAAAGACAATAAATATTTTAACATGTACTCTCTTTCAGACATTTCCTATTAAAACAGTATTTTTTGCTGCTTTGCTCTTTTGAAATGGATCAGCTGACTTTGGTTATCCTGTCTTGTAGATAAAGAAAAACTTTACTTCAGTTCATCTTTCTTACGTGGAACTGAAACACATGGGGCAGCAGCAGCTGGGCCGGTATCCGGTTCATTTCCACCTGTGTGGGGACGTGGATCATAAAGGAGGGTACAGACCCACGACCTTTGTGGACGGCCTGTCTATTCATCACAGCTTCTCGAGATGCATCACCGTGCACGGGACAAACGGCTTGCTGGTAAGTAGCCTCGCATAATGTTATGCTGGCGCCTAGTCCTGAAAGCTAGCTCTCCTTCATCTCAGGACCCCTCAATTTTCTGTAAGTAAGCTGTTGCCCCACATGCCGTATCTACTCCTGCTTTTACCGGGAATTCTGCTGTGTTTCTCTATTCTCTTAAGAGGTCAGTCAAACCTGACATTTGACTTTGCCGCTTCAGCTACGATTTAAGCTTCTTTTTGCATACGTACTGAGCTTGCTACAGGAATAGCATGTGGCACTCAAACCACAATCAGCCTTGTTACCAAGGACGTTATACTCCTGTGTTTCTGCAGATAAAAGACACCATTGGATTCGACACTCTAGGTCATTGTTTCTTTTTGGAAGATGGTGTTGAACAGAGAAATACTCTGTTCCACAATCTGGGACTCCTCACCAAGCCGGGGACCCTCCTCCCCACTGACAGGAATAACTCCATGTGCACCACCATGCGAGAGAAGGTGTTTGGGAGTTATGTCCCTGTACCTGCCACTGACTGCATGTGAGTAACTGGCAGAGGGAAAGACTGGGACGGTCAAGGCCTTCGACTTGTGGGGAAGGCATTTTTGGGGGATGTTTTTAGTGGGCAGGATTTTTTATGATGAATGTCTCAATCACCTTAAAAAATGCCTTGCAGGGCGGTTTCAACATTCTGGATTGCTCATCCCAACAATAATCTGATTAGTAACGCAGCTGCAGGCTCACAGGTAAATAAGAACTGAAGTCCTTTCAGTTTTGTATTCATGTTATAAATGCTCTGGTTATATGGGTGTAATGTAATGTGTGGCAGTCTGCTCAAGCATGACCTTATTTTCTGGTCCTGTTTGTTTACTTGAGAACAGGATATGGTCGAGATGATTTATTCTATTTCTTCTAAATCATTCATGCCAGTTAGTATCTATGAGGACAATAAGGCAGATGCCAAACGGAGGAAAAGAGGTGGGCTGATATCTATGAGCATTTCACCATCTCCAGAGTGTGTGGGTTTTTTTTATTATACAATAGTACATAGATTACAGGTGTACAACATAGTGAATTGACAATTACATACATTGTAAAATGCTCACCAAGATAAGTGTAGTTACTGTCTGTAACATACAAATATATTATTACAGACTGCATATTCCCTATGCTGTATTTTTTGCCCCTGTGACTAATTTTTTTTTATTAAGGTATCATTGATATACACTCTTATGAAGGTTTCACAAGAAAAACAATGTGGTTGTTACATTCACCCTTATTATCGAGTCCCCACCCATACCCCATTGCAGTCACTGTCCATCAGTGTAGTAAGATGCCACAGAGTCCCTACTTGTCTTCTCCAGAGTGTGTTTTTAGTGTGTTCTGTGCAGTCTTTCTGGTTTCTCATATTTATGTCATGTGTGGCCAGGTAACTGATTGTTTCAGTTTTTAGTCTAATGAACAAAGAAAGCCTTAGCTTTTCTTAATGGGAATGGATTGTTTTGCAGAATACTATGACAGCTGCCATTCTGGTCAAGGGGCACATATTTTGTTAAATGCAGGGGGCACGTACACTTGGAGATTTCATCCCCTTGGTAAAGCAGCTAAATTCAACTGGGTGCCTTTAACTATGTGCCTTGTATCGTTTCACACACATGTCACTAACTTAAGGGAATAAATGAGCTGTTTTTGGATGGCAGAAATGTGTCCTGGGTAAACTTGTAGAAATTTATACATTTATAATCAAGTGTGATTTTAAAATGCTACTTCTTAAAAATAAAATGAATCTTTAAGATATTTTACTACATGATTAAATCTGTGCTGAAAACTATAGTACAGAAATACATACTTTGCAGCAATGCCTAAATACTTATATGTAGACATCATGGCTATTAAAATTTTTAAAAGGAAAGAAATACCTACCATTTTTTCCCAGGTCAGAGTAAAAGATTAGCTGAAGGGAGTATTTCTTTGAGAAAACTGAAAATACAGGCTTCACTGGGTGCCAGTGGAATTCATATCCATGATTTTCCTTAAAATCCTAAAACCTAAAATTCTTACTTGACAAGGCAGAGACTTGGACATCTAATCATTTCATGTTTCCATTCATTCATTTTTCATCCAATATTTGTTGAGCCCATATATGGTGTGTGTTAAGAGTTTCTAATTAGAAAAGGAGTTTTCGGGTGAAGGCGACCAAGTTTGAAGGGCAGTTGTACTCGAGGATCATCTGATCTGTGTTGCATTTCCAAGTGAACAGCCAGAGCTGAGATTCCTTTAGTTGTTTTCAGAAGTCATGTGTTGAAGATCAAAGCAAATTGCAGAGTCCATGAAAAATGTCAAACTGAGGTTGCCAGAAACCCCGCCTGAGGCTCACATGAGAAAAGAAGCAAGCAGGTCTCTGTCTTTTCCACCTCATATGTATCCTTCCTTTCCATTCTGAGCTTTTCTTTCTTTTTTCTCTAGAGAAACTGTTGCAGTAAAGCTGATGTTTTGGCAAGGATTTTCCTCCCAAAATAATCAAATCTTTTTTTCTTGTCCCTTTCCACTGCCGTTCACAAAGCTCCCTTTACCCATTTTGACCCCACAAGTGTTTAACTGGAAATTGCTGCTACCCTTGTCTCCCCACCCCACCATGCACCCCAGGGTTCACTGTGCCCTCAGCTTACAGGGCTAGGTATGGAGCCATCTCTGCAACCCTCCAAGTCTTCTTCCATTGCCTGTTTTGTGCCCAAAAGAGTGGCAGTGCTAATCATATTTTTCAGAGCAGTTTGTTTTCTTAAGACCCATCTGTAAGTTTTTATCATGGAAAAATGTTAACTATTGCATCCATTTTGGTGGGTAGGTATATATGCTTTGCATAATTCATCTGTCGGTGCTCCTAAAGGACTTAATTTGTTACAACTAATATTTATTACATCTATTGTTTCAACTAGTATTTATTACATCTATTGTATTTGTTCTCTCTGTATGTCCCGTTAGACAATGAATTCTTTGAGAAGAATCTTAATGTACACCTGGCACATAGTGAGCGGTAAATAAATGTTTGCAAAATTTGAAGCAATGCCATACTTTAGACTATATATATAAGTTTTAACAACCTGTTTAATTGAAGTTCTAATGTGAAGTTGCCCTTCACATTGGGCTGGTTTTTACTGAAATTGTAAAAAAAGATTATCAGAATTGTAAAAGAAAAGATTGTCACGGGAGAACATTTCATTTTGATTTTTATATCTCATTTTGAATGCCAGGATGTTCCAACTGTTCTGCTGCTCCTGTTAAGGTCAGTAATACTGAAATGGAACAGGCAGGATCCAGAGGGAGACAGCAGCCCAATTCATGTGTGTGGTGTTTTTTTTTTTGCTTTGGCAAAAATTGGCCTCAGGACAGGAAGGGCATTGGAGTTTGAAAGAAGTTAGTGAGCTCTGCGTGTTGGTGGATAGTTATTTAATGGGTATGACTCATCTACTGATCAGATTTGGAGGTAAACAGAAAAACACCCCTATTGCTAAAAGGCTGTGCTGTCCTGGTCACATGGAGGGAAGCAAGGTTTGTTATATTCTAATTCTGCATAACTTGTTCAAGTTGATATTGATGGGCAAGTTATTTTTGAAAGTAAGTCTTGGTACCAGTCAATTATTTCAGTGCAATTCTGCAAGCAAAATTAAATGAACTTTTGTTTGTGGAGCACGATATAATGCTTTGACGGTTAGTTAGCTGAGTGCTAAACTTTGTATAGTCAATTGTGAACCTGAAAAGATGAAACGCCAGTGATCAAAGATGAAACTTGCTTGTGAAGCACTTTGTTTATCGTGAGTGTTCCATAGAGGTAGCTTTGTAAAATAAGGCTTTTAATGAGCTTCCCCTTTTAATTATAGGATGCTGGAATATGGTATTTATTCCACAAGGAACCTACTGGGGAATCCACTGGCTTGCAGCTCTTAGCAAAACCAGAACTCACTCCGTTGGGTATATTTTATAACAACAGGGTCCATTCAAGTTTTAAGGTAAGTTCCTAAGTTTTAACAAACAGTATGTGTGATTTACAAGGTAAAGGATGGAGACTACTGTGCTTCCAAAGAGAAATGTCAGTTTTAGGTAGAACTTGTCATCAGAGAAAGTAATTTGTGATTCAAAAACAACATTCCGGGTGTATATACAGCATTCCACTTGGACCCACACAGGAACATATGCCGAAACTCACATGCTTATACAATCTGAGTAATTACAATGATGGGCTTTTGTCCTCGTCCCCTCTCTCATTCCTTCCTTCCTCCCCCTCACCTTCCTTCCGATCTTTAATGTCACTGCATGTTTCAGGTATGGACATGTTAGATCATATGCTTCTGGGGGCTGAGGACCATGCGTCCTCTCTCTCTGAGGTCACGGTGCTGAGAGGGTGTCTGTGCGATTAAGCAAGTATCTCACTATATAATTAGTATTAAGATATTTGACCTAATTAAAAATGACACAGATAAATAAACTAAAGGCCACTTAGAAACTCCAGTTTCCATGATATTTGGCCCTCATCCACCACTCCCTGGTGGTAAATACATTTGGTTCATTTCGTGCTCAAAAGGCACTTGGATGTTTTCATTATATGATACAATGCCCAGATTCTTTATTACCCTGATGTGATCCACTTCGAAGTTCAATGAATACTTTCTATCTATGATACTCAAAAGAGCCTTCCAAAATCTAAGTTTGTTATAATTTGAAGAGCGTACAATCACTTGATGAAGACTTGAGTGAGGAAAAAGCTTTACACGGACTTACAGTTTTTGTAAGCTGAATAGAGTTCGTTGATTAAAACTAATAATTATTGGAAGTAGTCCTTCAAGTGGAAATCCTCAATATTTTCTAGTAACAAGTGGTATAAAAAAATACCTCATTCTAATTAATTTTTTAATATCATATACTATGAGGACATGTGGTAATCTATTAATTGTAAGAATATTAGATCTAAGTAATGAGTTGATGATTAGATTTTAATTTGTTAAATTTGGGACTGACTGTCCAGAATGATACTTCATAGCTGAAGGCAGTTGGGCACATGGGGTCTTAAGAGAGTAACCTTGTATCTTTGCATCCGTCATAAACACACAAATGCTGACCCCTATGCTCAGTCTTCCCAGATCTGTCTAGTCCAGGTCAGTCACACCTTTCTGACTGGCAGCTGAGTACCTTTTGAATGTCTCAGGGACACATAAATACCCTCAGAACTAAAATCCTTACTTGTATCCCCAGATCCATTCCTGTATCTCTGTTTCAGTGAGTGAAACCATTAGCCAGCTAATTGCCCAAACTAGAAATAGATGAACCTGTATTGCTCCCTCTCTTCCACCTTAGATGCTCTGTTAGTATCAGTTCTACTACTACTCTATCCATTTTCCCTGCTACTGCTGCCGTAAGTCTCTAGGTCATCTTTATGTCCCTTCTGGATTACTACAGTCTCTCCTTCCTTCTCTCTTACCTCTTACGGTCCCTATCTAGTCCATTATCCATCCTGTAGCTAGAATATTCTTTCTAAACTGCAGTTGCTTCCTTGCCTTTATTCCAAGTCCCCTTGTCTTGACCTTTTAGCAGGTTGACTTTGCGTCAGCTGGCCCTTGAATCTCTGTAACCTCGTTCCTTTCCTGTCCTTTCGCCATACATTTCCTGTTAGTCCATCGAAGATTTTTTTCCCTCCTGTGTACTGTGCTGTCTCTCATGTACAGACTGGGTGTGCAAACAACTTCCTTGAGTACTTCCTCTGGGTTCTTCAGCTGCTTCCCACCCACTTGCTGTCCTTCATCCCCAGCACATTCTCATGAGTGGTTAATTCCACCTCATTCTTCAGGTGTCGGCTTTAGGAGGTCACGTCTTTCAGGAGAGTTCCCTGATGCCTCCCTCTCTCACTCATGACGAAGGTCCCTCTCTTCTGTGCAGCCGAAGCATCATCTCCTTCCTTTTCATCTGCTTATCGTATCAGATTATAATTGTTTAGTTAATTGCATGTCTTCCTGCTAGTTTATGTGTCAGTAACAGCAAAGACTATGGTTTTCTTACGGATATTATAATGCTTGGTGTCTACCACAAGACAGGCACAAAACAAATATTTGTTGAATGACTCAGTGAGCAAAATTAAGGAAATATACAGGAAAGTAGCTGTTTTCAAAATACCATTGCTTTGCTGTTCATTCCCCTCCCCGCTTTTTTTGGTAGATGTGATAAGCTAAAACTAATTTCATGAATCATTGTATATATACATATATATGTATATGTAGGTATTAACTTGGGATTCACATTCATTTCAGTCCATGATTATATCTTCCAGGCTGGCTTATTTATTGACAAAGGTGTCAAAACAAGCAACGCTAGTGCTGCTGACCCAAGGGAATACCTCTGTTTGGATAACAGTGCAAGGTAGAGCTATCCCTTCTGAATCACTCAGGCCGTATCTTGCCAAAGTAGAATTTTCAGAGTTAAGTCACTGTGCTCTTTTCTTCAGTAACACATTTAAGCTGAAGTTTTCAAAGTTTTTGTAGGAGGGTTTTAGAAAAACATTTCTTCTGCTCTTCTAGGACCTGGGCTTTTTATCTTACTGGGGTGCCGAAAAGTTGATGCCTTTTCCATTTTTTCTAAACTGCAGTTGCTTCCTTGACTTTATTATGAGTCCCCTTGTCAGTTGTAAAATAAGGTCAGAGAGATTGCAGGAAGAGAAAAGAGAAAGATGTTGAGAAAGAGTCCAAAATTTGGCTTAAGTAGAATATGATTCACTGAAAAAGAAGTTAAGCTATGATGTCTTAGTGTAATCCCTGAACACCAAGCCATATAGAATTTATTGTTAGTGGTCAGAATGAACCATTGCATTAAATCCAAGTCAGAGGGAAAGGTCTCAAACTTGATGACCAAGCTAGTTCTGGTTCAGTCGTTTAGAGTTGCAGATTCCCATCAGAGCTGGGCTCTGTGTTCCCCTCCGTTATAGCCACAAGTATGGTTGGGATATGGGTCAGCATTTCCATGAAGTTTTCTTACATGCTATATATGAGCCAAAGTCAATAAAATGTCTCCAGTGGAAATAAAATTTTCTGGAAAAGATGGCAATTTAAAGTCACATTCAGTAGAAACTGTTCGCATGTCATTTTTCTATACATCAAGTTGATCGATAACTTAATGCATTTGAAAGGGTGATGGATTTAATAGGCTCTGTTGATAGACACTACAGTGAAGGATGCCAGGCCTTTTGTTCACAAGGGAATAGGTAGGAGTCACACTGCAGGTTGGTGAGTCAATTTAATTGTGAGGCAAGATTCTTGGAACAAGGAAATAAGGCATGAGGTCAGGAGAAAACTGGGGAAAGTATAGTTAGTAAAAACTACTCATCAGGACTCCTTAAAGGTCACGTTGAGCTTGAAATATTAAAGCAGTTGAGAAGCTGAGGAGCTATGGGCATTCCTTAAATAAAATGCAGGGTATTGGACACTTAGTAGCTGAGCAAGTTATGAAATGGAAAAATAGAGGAGATAATAAAATGGATCATATAGATGACAATAAATTATGAACCAAGAAGAGAATATTAGCTGGTAAAACAAAGAAATCTTTGCTAGAAGGTTGATCCTGCTTTTTATAAGAGTTGATTATAACTGGTAGAACTAGTAATGTGTACTTTGCTAAGTTAGTATAAATAGAAAAATCCTTAAGCACAACACAGCTGACTCTCTTCCCTGCCTTAAAAAATAATTTGTGTGTGTATGAATGGATGGATGAGAAAATATTTTTCAGAATCCATTGATATTTTAATTAGACTTGACAGTAAAACTATCCATAATGCCTAAGAAGTTCCTTACCAGGTGTGCATATATGATATGATAATGGAGTTTTTCCTCTGCTCTCCATTATTTCTCCTACCAGTTTATAAATGCATATATATTGGAAAGGAATTAGACTCTATTTGGAAGTCATTATTGAAAAGAACCGATTATAGGAGAAGAGTAACAAGACATGTGGCAGCTGGTGTATACATTTAATTTTATATAAACTAAGGTATAGAATATGTCCACATGCTTTCAGGCAGTCCAGACATGAGTAAAAATGATAAAACTCTTAACACAAATGAGGAGCAAGCCAGTTTATGAACTAAACGTCAGGCTCATGGGATCCAGAAGATATTTAGTCTGCTCATCAAAAGGGAAGTTGACTCAGCAGCCTTTCCTAGTGTCTTCAAGATGTGATATTACAGGAATGTAAAGATGGGAACTACTAACTCAAGAAATCTTTGTTTGAGATTGGGCAAGTTCGTCTAAAAGAGTGAAAGAGCATGAGAACCAACTAGTACTTTCAAAGCAGAGGACAGTTAAGGAAGGTTGGGAGGTGTACTGGAAGCTCATAAGTGAGGACGATGTACATTTGGGAAAATGAACTGTATTTTCTACACATCAAGTGAGAAGGAGGATGAAAATAAAGGGTATCCAAGTAAGGAATCAATGATTGATTTGTATGGATGGGCATTTCAGAAAAAATGAGATGGCTACAGCAGAGAATCAGATGTTGCTTTATGGTACTTTTTTTAAGTTTTCTTTTAGCACCTTGTGTAGTATCTTTCCATCTGCTTGATACTATGTAATGACTGCAAAACTATTTGGTAGCAACTACAGTGCCAGAAGACTGGGTGATGGCTCAGAGTCACACCTTTACCTCTTAGGTCAGAGCTATTCGGTGTAATGAGTCATATACACAACCTTGGGGTTGACAGAATGTCTACAACTTGATGGGTTTGTATCCATTTGTATACAACCCATGGAACTATTACCACCATCAAGGCCAAAGGTACATTCATCACCTCTCTTTACTGTTCTTGTTTCTCAAATTAAAAAAAAAAACTAACTTTTTTGTGGTAATAGTACTTACCATAAGATCTGCTCTCTTAGCAAAGTTTAAGCATACAATACGGTATTGTTAGCTGTAGGCACTATGCTGTATAATGTATTTCTAGTATTTATTTTGCATAACTAAAACTGTATACTCTTTGACCTTCACCTCTTTATTTCCCCCTCCTCCCAGCCCCTGGCAACCATCATTCGACTTTCTGATTTTCCCATTGCACTTAGAGTAAGGAACCACATCCTTGCCTGGCACATGCCCATCTCTCTCTCCCTTCCCCCTTGCTTCTTACTCCCTAGCCAATTTGCTTATTGTTCCTTGAACATTTCAAGCTCTCTCATGCTGAAGGACCTTTGCACTTGCTGTCGCCTGTGCATATCCTCTTATCCCATCACACACCTTTATAAGCACCTACTACGTGCCAGCAACTGCGGTGGTAGCCCTTGTGCCGGTGGTTTTTCTGATCATATCATGGCACATCTCAATCTGCTGAACTGGTTTTTGAAAAGCTGTCTAGTTGTTTCTCCCTACCTGTCCCCCAGCTTTGTAAGATTAAGATAGGAATGATCTTTTTTTTTTTAAATAGGTGGTCTTACAGGATTTTATTTGAGTTGTTACAGTGGACAGTTTTGGCATCAATTTTTTTGACCTTTTTGTTAAGGGGCTTATAAATGTTTTAGGAGGGAGAGAAAGAAAAGGTAAAATTTAGTCTTTTCAGTTAGTAAGTCAATTAAATGCAATCTGTTTTAAATTTAGGCATTTTTAAGATGCTGTACCCAGCTTTGTATCTGTATCTAAAATATTTCACCTTCACAAACTCAAATAATACTCCAGTTCACATATATGTATGTTGAAGTATATGACTGATTGATTTAATAAGTTTATATTACTATCATGTTGTTTAAGAAAACATGCCAGATTTTCTGGTCTGAGATATGTTTGTTTTGAATGGTTTTAGTGCTTAGAATGTCCAACAGTTTCCCTTCTATAGTATCAGATATTAAAGCAGTTCTCTGAAAACTTGTATAAATAAATGTAATTTTTATCGATGTTTGAAATGCAAATAATTAAGTTGTACCTTAAAATTTGTTGTTTGTTTTACTTTATTTTGGTCAAATTTAAATCCTTGTTGACGCTTACACTTACAACTATAAAGATCAGGTTTCCATGGCCTTTTATAAAAAGTCCGTTTTTTTTTTTTCCTCCCAACCTCAAGGTTTCGGCCTCATCAGGATGCGGACCCTGAAAAGCCACGTGTGGCTGCTTTAATCGACAGGCTCATTGCTTTTAAAAATAACGACAATGGAGCGTGGGTCAGAGGGGGAGACATTGTTGTTCAGAATTCAGCGTGCGTATTCTCTACTAAGTTATTATTTGATGAGGCTGATGTATTTATTTTTTAAGACTGTTTAAAAAAAACCCAGTAGACTGAAAGTACAGTTGTGGTTTCTGGAGTCATACTATTGCTAACAGACAGGATAAGCTGAGGTCGTATGCTAGCGTTAACGGACTGCAAATGTTTGGAATCGTCTCATTCTGCTGCTTTTATTGGAACTGAACTTGTCTGGTGACATGGGAGTTTTTTGATGAGATTTAACAGAAACTGGGAATTTAACTTTATGTAACAAACACGGTCTATGTCAGAGCTGAAAGAAAGATTTTGAATCTGCCAGGATTTTTTTCCTTCCTCTTGGAAACTCAGTTTTTCTGATGCTCTTCCACTGCCATTCAAAACAAAAGTTGTGAATTCCACCTTAATAAGCCTGTTGACTTACATCTTAACATGACTTGAGACAGTAAGCATCTCACTTTTTTTCCATTTGTATAATTTTAGGACAAGTCTGATGTATGCTGAGCTAAGATTTGGTCAAGTATCTAGAAAACTTTTTTTTCCCCTCCTGGCTGGCACTGACATTAGCTTATTGGCATTATACCATTACCTCTGACTTGCATCATGCAAAAAAAATGATACTGTGTTATATCTGAAGAAATAGCCTGTGTTATTAAGTACTGAAAAGTTTTGAAGAGAATACTGTGACCTAATAGTTTCTAAAAATACTATGAACAGTAATTATCGCTAGCACTTATATGCTGCTTACTATTGGCCAGGCACTCTTCTAAAGGAGTAGAATTAATTAGTACGTTTAATGCTCTCAAGTGTCCTGGGAGGGACATTATATTATTATTTCACTTGCAGGTGAGAAAACTAGGGGAAAGACAGGTTGAGTAACTTGCCCAAGGTCACACAGATCGCAGTCAGCAAAGCTGAGATATGAACCAGGCATCTTCACTGTGGAGTCTGGGCTTTTAGTTTGGGAAGTGAATTTTCTTTTTCCTGGTGTTGGAGAATAAACAATATTAGAAACTCCTGGATTTCATCCAAATTAAGTATTGAGAGAATTACCTCCTTTTACATGATATGGTAAATTAAAGTGTTCCCTTACTCTCTTTTCTCTTACAGATTTGCAGATAATGGAATAGGATTGACCTTTGCCAGGTTTGTAATTCCTTTAAAAATACCTGTCTGATTATTTGAAAGCTGTAAGGTAAAATAACCCTTAATTTTGTTTTTTGTTTTTGTTTTTTTTTGATAACACACAGGAATGGCATATCATTTATTAGCATTAAAAAGAAAATTAGCACCCACTTCCTGATACTACTAGAGGGCCAAAAATACATTTTTATTCATTAATTGAATTCATACCAAAGGAGTAGGTTAATATAGCTGGAATTCTGCAGGAAGGTAGGTGCAGCATGTTTTTGCTTAGAGGAAGGACTTGAGCTTTAGATTAAACATCTCAAGAAGCAGAGGAGTAGTAAGAGGAAGGAAGCAAAAACTGGAAGCAGATGAAATCTTTTCTTTCTTAGAAGCTGGTCTAATTTTGCAATGGTCTTTAAGAACTGAAGTTTTCACATTATGTATTTTCCTCCAGGTCACAGTATCCTTGTTGCTAGCTTCCACATGCTTGTCATCTGGTTGTTAGCAGGGCAAGTTCATTCTCCCCATTGGCTGCTTGAGTCTAAAAGAATTAGTTATTGCGGCCAAATTAAATCTCATTTGTTGAGATCCAATTTGTAAACCACATATTAATTTATTGGAAGTATGTTCACAATGTGGAAGCACTTTTTGATGACTCAGTAATATGTATTAGGAAAAGCTATGGGCCGCTTTCAAAATTTCTAGCTTTTTAAGTTATAGCTTGCCTTCATTTGAGGGTCACATTGAATTCCCTAGAGATGTGTGATGAGTGATTATTCTCATCTTAACAGTGATGGAAGCTTCCCAAGTGATGAGGGTTCCAGCCAGGAGGTATCTGAATCTCTATTTGTTGGGGAGAGCAGCAATTACGGCTTTCAGGGAGGTCAGAACAAGTACGCGGGCACGGGAGGAATAGACCAGAAGCTTCGGTCATTACCCAGGAACAGGTAAGCATTGCGTGAACAATGGAATATTAAATTTAAATAATAAATGAAAACCTAACACTTATGGAGGTTTGTGTAACAATCATGGATGGATTGGTTCCCACTGTGACACTTTTCCCACCTTATTATTATTAAGCTGTTACTAATACTGTTACTATTGTGTAAATTATCCTCTGGAATTCTGGAACATTAAGTACTAAACAGTTTATAGATTCCATTATCAGTGTTATAATGAAGCATCATATCTTGTTTCTCTTTCCTTGTATAAGGCCTTACATAAGCTAGTGTTTTTTATTTTCCCCCCAAAGTTGCCAAACCATAAACTATGACATTAGGTCAGTTTTCCCTCAACTTGTGATGTTGGTTTTCGGAAATAGCTGCTCAAAAGAGAAAATTACCTATTGAAAAGAGTTCCAGAAAATAAGAATTGATAGATGCCAAAGCTGAATCCAGACCTAACCAGGACTGTATAATTAACAGTGTTTCAGATGTTGAAGAGGTAGGGGGAGAATTTTGACAGCTTTCTGTCAAAATAATCACAGAGTCATTAAAATACTACTTAGCACTAGAAAGATTCTTCAGAGCATTTAGGGGACTATGAAGTAATTAATCTATACCTCAGTTCTGAGAAACAGTTTGGAGTTGTTCTCATTTTACTGGTGAGAAAATGAGGTAGAGAAAACATAGTGCTCTAAAGGCCTCACATCAGAGCTAGTGGCAGAATTCACCAAGCATTGATTCCTTAAAATTATAATCTGGGCCGGTCAAGGCGATGAGGCAAACAGACTGTTAGCTTTGGGAGCAGAGGGCTGACAGTTGGCAAAAGGGCTTTACTAGCTCTGGCACAGGGTAGCCTGTGCTGGACTTCTCTCCCCCATGCTCATTTTTGGGAAATAATTGTGTGTCACTGTAAGCTACACTCTGTGTAGAACTCCTGTTAGTCAGACCATGGAAAACACTAGGAGAGAAACTTCATGGATTTTATAATAGCTAACGTTTATTAAATGCTTAGGATGTATGCTGTACTGTTCACTTAATCCTTGCAAAGGCCAGTGAGGTAGGTTACTGTCATCACCCTGCTTTATAAATGAGTAAATTTCTAAAAGTAGCTGAGGTGGAATTCAAATCCTGTTAGCTTGGCTTCACTGCTGTTCTCTTCACTTTTAGGGCATAGCTGCCTCTTCCAATGTGTGGATTAAAGGAAGAAGGCTGTGTTGGTTGGGCTCTTGCAGTATGATTATAGCAATTCAATTCCATTCTTTTTATTTTACATTGGCCTTCAGTTCTGTTTCAAAATGCCTATTGTTTCTTTGCTAAGAAGGATTTTCCAAAACAAAGACCTCCTCATTGGTCAATGAATCCAATTTTTATTTTACTGTAGCTTTACAACCTTTTCTATAGGAGAGAACCATTTTGGCACAAAGCCTTAATATATCAATATGTACAGATTTTTAACCAGGCTATTTGATTTTTCTTGCTAGCATATATGCTTTTATTGTAAAACACTGCCAAGTTGTCAACTAATTAGTTACTATAGAAATCCTCTGCAATGCCATTAAAGAATTTAATACAGGAGAAACCTAAGGGATCTGGAGTATTACGGGTTTTATACATTAATTATGGTTAGTGATACGTGATTAGTAGGTTAAGGAGTTTGTGTTTGCACAGAAGGGAAGAAAATGAATAAAACGAGTTTCTCAATCTAGCTAGTCCCTTTGAACATAGTAATAAGCCTTGAGGACTTACACTTTTACAATTTGAAGAATGTAATTTCGCCTTATTACTATCCTTTAGTGGTTTGAAAGAAGGTTCTCTTCTGTTTAAGCAGATTTATCTTTTGTTCTCATACTAGAGATTTTAGAACCAAAAGTGTAAGTATATGAGTTACTAAATAAAAGGTCTTAGCTGAGTTGATTGAAGGAATCAGAAGTCGCCTCTTCATAGAGGCCTCCATTTTATGCAAAATAGCATCTCTGTCCTTCCCAATCTATTGTGGTACCATGTCTCATTGTCTCCATAGCACTTACCTTGTTTTCTGTTTGCCTTTACTACAGTATATGATTCACTTGATGAGGTAGCTAGTCTTAGTTCCCACTATAACCTAGAATTGTCTTTAGTGCATATGGGATATTCAACAGTATTTATAAAACAAGTATGTAAGTAAAGTGTAAGTAAGTGATGGGCTCATGTGCATTGAACAAAATCTTGTATTTCAACAGGACATTCCCGATTAGAGGCTTTCAGATTTATGATGGACCCATTCATCTCACCAGGTGTACTTTCAAAAAATATGTGCCAACTCCAGATAGGTACACCAGTGCTATTGGGTTCCTCATGAAGAATTCCTGGCAGATAACCCCCAGGAATAACATTTCCCTTGTGAAGTTTGGTCCACATGTAAGTATGTTCTTGGGGTTTCTACAGTGACTGTGGTGGGAGGAGGGATAGCACATTCCCCAAGACAAAAATGCAAAGGATTCCTACTGCGTCCTTAGGACTCAGAGGAGAAATAGAGGGAAAAGCAGGTCCTAACTCCATGTGCTCCATCCCATTGAGTTCAAGGTGAGAGTAGAAGGTCATGTGACCTGGGGTATTTTTGACGTTCAAGTGTTATCTTGAAAAGGAAAATGATCTAAAGTGACACAGAGATGGAATTATAGAGTTTTATAGGAACAAGGAGATGTGTGGTTTTGGGAAATTCAATGTAATAATCCACAGAGAGATTTGGGATCCGCCTTGCATTTCACTTGCCTGGGACCTATTCTGGGGAACCAGAAGATGAAAAGTTGGGGAAGAAGAGGAACACCAGAGTAGTGTGAAACAAAATGGGTTATTCCTGATAAAGACCGTTGGAGGGTCTTTATGAAGATCGTAAAGAATACTTAGAAATAACCATCTCCATACGAAAGCAACCTAAGTGTCCATCAGTAGATGAATGGATAAAGAAGATGTGGTACATATGCACAATGGAATACTATTCAGCCATAAGAAAGAAACAAATCCTACCATTTGCAACAACATGGATGGAGCTGGAGGATATTATGCTCAGTGAAATAAACCAGGCAGAGAAAGACAAATACCAAATGATTTCCCTCATTTGTGGAGTATGACGAAGCAAAACTGAAGGAACAAAATAGCAGCAGACTCGGAGACTCCAAGAAGGAACTAGTGGTTACCAAAGGGGAAGGGTGTGGGAGGACGGGTGGGGAGGGTGGGAGAAGGGGATTGTGGGGTATTATGTTTATTACACATGGTGTGGGGGATCACGGGGAAAACAGTGTAGCATAGAGAAGGCAAACAGTGAATCTGTGTCATCTTACTACACTGCTGGACAGTGACTGAATTGGGGTATGAGTGGGGACTTGATAATATGGGTAAATGTAGTAGCCACATTGTTTTTTCGTGTGAAACCTTCGTTAGAGTGTATATCAATAATACCTTAACAAAAAATTAAAAGTAAAAAAAAAAAACCATCGACAGTGTAATGGCCCGCAGAAATAGTTTGCTTAGATGCCTCGTCATACCCCCTTTACCTTTCCTACACAGGTCAGTCTGATCACATACACCCATCTTCCCTGCATCTTCCAGTCCCTAGGTGACGTTGTTATAGACGGTGAGTCATGCAGTCGCGAGTGCAGAGTGCCTCCCAGTTCTCTCACTGACGTCCACAGGCAAACTCTATGGTTTCCCAGTTTAAAATAGAACTTGGGATAGTTACCAAAGTTTGTATCTGGTTTTCTAGAACAGCTGAGGCATTGAACAGAGGCACAGGTGCAAACTTGGAAGTCAGCTTGGTGGCTGCTTCTCTTTCAGGCCACTTGACCCCAGGGGAAGAGGAAGGGCTACACTAGTAGGGAGCAGCCCACATAAAGAAATAGGATGGCTCTCGATCAGCTCTCCAGGATGGAGGTTGGCCGTCCGCTTACTGCCTGAGTGGACATTCCCGTGCGTAGGGTTTAGTGACCACTGACATGGTCATACTGAAAGACTGTGGTAGATGTGTGTTTGTCGTAGAGTTCTAGAATTCTAACAGCCTAGGAGAAGCCATGCTTGTTTACATTGAGTGGTTCCTCCATTCTCTGTGGTGGCAATACTCTGGGAACAGTTCGTAAAGGGACCAGTTTGCCAGATTTGTTCTACCTAAAAAGGTGGAAAATGCGCCCTAAACTTCTCTTAGATTTAACCAAAGGATGTACAAGTTAAAAGAGAAAAAGTCTAGCACTAAGAAGCTAGAGCCACTTGTCCCAAACACCACCCACTGATTTTCCATGGAGTTGTGTATCATTTAGATATTTAGTTGGTTTTAAAACATCCCAGAGTGATGAGTGCATAAAAGCATTTTAGAGGTGTATCTGCATGGTCTGAATAACATTGATAATTTACCGCTAATAAGAAGTAGCTGAAGACTATAAAACATGTCACCTGCAGCCTGCTTTGCAGCTCTGTGCTGTGTGTTCAGTAAAGGCTTTAAATGAACTCTACTTGACATGAACATTACTGAGCTGGGCTTGGTCTGTGCTGAGGAGAGAGAAAGTAACATACACTTTTCAGCAGGTTCTAGTGAGTTCAATGGTCACCCAATCATACCAAGGCGAGTTTGGAACTGTGTTTATTTCTTGGTTGGTGGGGGTGTCATCT
The DNA here is from genome assembly GCA_032199065.1 of Smutsia gigantea. Taxonomy (NCBI): domain Eukaryota; kingdom Metazoa; phylum Chordata; class Mammalia; order Pholidota; family Manidae; genus Smutsia; species Smutsia gigantea. Next base: position 4,006 of record JAVSCE010015737.1, on the reverse strand, counting down.
GAACAAGTAAATAAGGATTGGAGCAAAATAAAATGATTAACTAGCTTAGAAGATAGAACTTGCAATAGGTTTTTATTTAACTGAGGTATAATTTGCTTACAGGAAACTGCATAGATCTGAAGTGTAGAGTCTATAATATTTAACAAATATGTAGGACTGCATGGTTCCTTCCCACAATTGTTCGATTTCTCCTGCCACAGATTCATTTTATCAGGAGAACGGGTAATAGTTTTTAAGTGGAATGAAAGGAAAACACCAAAGATGAAGGTGAATATTTACTACTTGAATTCCACAGGCTTTGGGGATTTATGTTGCCAATAATCGGAAACTTTGGTTGACTAGTAGCTGTAGTTGACAGCTATGAACGGGACAAAACTGCTTGAACCTTAAAGCTGTTACATTGGATATGCAGCTGGGTCCTTGCAAGGGATGCTGGCTAAGATGGCAGGAGTCCTCATTTGTGATGCTCTTCTTTCACACTGTACCAGGTCTCTCTGAATGTCTTCTTTGGAAAGCCAGGCCCCTGGTTTGAAGATTGTGAGCTGGATGGTGATAAGAACTCTATCTTCCATGACATTGATGGCTCTGTGACAGGATACAAGGATGCTTATGTCGGAAGAATGGACAACTACCTGATCCGCCATCCAAGCTGTGTAAATGTTACCAAATGGAATGCAGTGGTCTGCAGTGGGAACTACGCCCAGGTAGGTCACAGTGCATTGTGGTGTCTGATTCCTTACCAGCTCCTGACATACTGCTTCTGTGAAGAGTACTCTTCCACCCTCCAATATGATCGATGCTTTCCAAAGCATGGTGTTTCTTCAGGAGAAAAAAAAAAGAAAGAAGAAGTTAGTTAGGAATCATAGACACAGAATTTTATTTAAAGCTCCTTTACTGCAAACCAATTTAACAAGTAGAAAAGTGAGTCCAAGTGAGGTGATACTTGGTTAAATATGGTTGGGATATACTTGGGTGGAGAACTTGTATTTCCTTTGTTGTAGGCCAGGTTTTCTTGCCATCCCGCCCAGTGCCCCTTAAGAGGGAGTTTTATTCTTTGATTTCAGGGTCATTATCTCTACTAAATCAGGGAATCTGACTTTTGAGGCAGAATGTCAGTAGGTTCCATAGAAAGTGAGATGTTCCCAGAGACAGAGCTGGAAACTAGAAATGAGGGAACAAGGAAAGAATCCAAGGAAATTCTTCAAACACGCATTATATCTGGGAAAATATGAAGGCGATTGGGAAACAACTCTTTGAAAACATTAAGCCAGGGTGCATCTACCAACTGGATGCCCAGTGAAGGAGGGTGGGCTTGTAGGGGTAGCAGTGTGTTAAGCACAGAAGTTGGAGCCTGACTGCCTGGGTTTGAATCCTGGCTTGGTCTCCCTAAGTATGAGGTGGGTAAGTTAATTCACTACTTTGTGCCTGTGCATGAGGATAACACAAGTTCTTCTCATATGAGGTTGTTGTGAGGATAGTGTGTATGAATATATGCCCATTTAGCCTATAGCCTGGCACATATGAAGTGCTTCTTTGCTGCAATTAGCATTAGTTGAGGAGGAAGCTCTCAGTTGCAAAGATGGTTTTATTTATTTATTTATTTTTATCAAGGTATCATTGATATACAATCTTAGAAAAGGTTTCACATGAGCAACATTGTGGTTACTACATTCACCCATATTACCAAGTCCCCCCCACATGCCCCATTGCAGTCCATGTCCATCAGCGTAGTAAGATGCTATAGAGTCACTACGTGTGTTCTCCGTGCTGTACTACTTTCCCTGTGACCTACCTATACTGTGAGTGCTAATTATAATGCCCCTTAATCCCCTTCTCCCTCCCTCCTTATCCACCCTCCCCACCCCTTCCTTTTGGTAACTGCTAGTCTGACCCTCTTGGAGTCTGTGAGTCTGCTGCTGTTTTATTCCTTCAGTGCAAAGATGGTTTTAGTAGTGATGCTTGGATGGAAGAGGCTTGCAGGATGGAGGTACCAGTTGCCCAGAATGAGGAAGGGAGCAGAATTTTATTTCCAAATTTTAGATAATTAAATGGTAGGATTTAATAATAGACATCAAAGGAGATAAAGGAATAAAGGGAAAAGATAGAGCGTGGAGGGAAGCTTTAGGGGAAGAGGGAAGAATCTTCCAGGGGAAGATGGGCTTTGATAGTCTCAAAGGCTGCAAAGTAGCTGCCCTCACTGATTCACTGCTAAATGCTCTCACCTATAGGGTGGGTCTTTCCGGGGAAGGACCAGTTCTGTGGTGTAGACCATCTGCAAAGCTCTGCTGCTTTGCCTGTCAAGGGTGTGCTCGTGGACTGCTGATTTTCAGCTTCTTGAGCCCCCTGAGTTGTATGTGGTTTCTATCACCTAAGCCTTCCAGAGTCGGAGTTTGTAAGTCTGGGGAGAGGAAATCCCCAGGCAAAATACCTCTAAAAACCGAAATCAGTCAAAGGGATGAAGTTTAAAACCCGTTTATTGCTTACAAACTGCAGTCCAGGGCCATCTCTCTCCTCTGCTCCTGAAGAAGCAAGCAAGCAAGCCAGCAAGCCAGCAAGCAAGCCTGCCCCTCCCTTTAAACTCTCAGGTTCGGACACACCCTCAGTTGCCCAGGTAATTACCCATTGACGTGGAGATGAATTTCCCTCCACCCCTGAGGATATGCACAGGCACTAAAGCCAGGCAAGATACTCTGGAATGTTAAAATTTTACCCACAGAGCTTCTCGGAGCAGAGTTCTCCATTGCTCTTCTGACTCCTGACTGATGCTATCTGTGATTCTTAAGATTCTTATCTATAGACAAGATTGGAGAGAATTTTCTGATTTATTTTAATAGAGTAATAGCTCATTTGTTGTGGGATTTCTCATTCCGTGAGGCAAAAAAAAAAGTTGCTTAAGTTCTAGGAGGAACAAGGAAAGGATGGAGAATTAATTGTATAATAAAGTAAAGAAGACAAGAGTGTGGTTTAAAATGTGACTTTTTTCCTCTCATTTTATTCTCAGAATTGCCCCCTAAAATTAAGTTGACCCATCAATACCTAGGAAGCTATAGAAATGCTAGAATTAGAATAAAACAGAAACAACAGTAAGAAGATTTTGGTCCTTCTGTAGCTACAGTTTTAAACTTCTTGCCAGCCCTGTGCATGCGTGTTTGTCTGAAAGCGGTGTGTGCTCACAATGAAAAATTTACACATTAAAAATAACTATAAATGTGTCAGTAAACTCTTTGGATTTCTAATGTATTTGAGAATTTCAACCTGATCCTTCTACTTTAAAAGTAGAGTAGCTACTCTGTTATCATTTGAAGATGAAGAAATAAGCCATCTAATGCTTCCCAGGAGGCCCTGGGAATAGTAGGAGCCCAGGTCAAAATTTTTCTCCTGAAAATTTGAGTTTTGGTCCCGGAGCCCAGGTCTGTGGCCATTTGTTGTTACTTAGCTAATGTATAATACAGTGTGTTTTCAGGCAAAAGATAGAAAAGAAGCAAGTGGATCTCAGGATAGAATAATCATTATCTAATTGTAAATATATTTTAATGGAATGTCTGCTCTTTGCTGACCCGACAGATAGTGGTACTCAGAAAGAAAGGTGATAACATAAGGAGAATTAAGGTTACAAGTGCCAACTCAGGTCCTTATTTGATTTGGAAGAATGCAGGAGATGTATAACCTATTATATGTTACATAATATATAACCTATTTTATATAACCTGTGTTTAATTGTATGTATTTAAATAGAAACATTTAAGTAATAAATACATATAGTATAGCATATATTAAATATGTGTATATTTCAATGAAGATAATCAGTAATCTCAAACTGTAAGTATTTCCTATCTCTTTATTTTAAATCTTTAAGTGGTATCAGCAGAGAGAAGAGTATGTCAACGTTGTTTATCACAAATGAGAAGATTTTCTGGCTCAGAGGATATATAACTGAGGAATGAATAGGGATGAAACTGGAAATGACAAAGAAACAGAGCAGTAATTGTGGATTAAATGTGATCCT